>PVJN01025807.1:0-29654 GCA_004026805.1 Lasiurus borealis | reverse complement strand
ATGGTCTTCCATCTCTCGGAACATTTCTTGGAGAATTCGGAAAAATTGACGGAGGAGTCGGGGTGCTTCTTCTTGTGCTCTTCCCGGCAGGTCTGCACGAAGAAGGCATACGAGGACATCTTGCCCCGCGGCTTGTTGGGGTCTCCTTTGCCCATGATGACGGACGGCGTCCACCTGGTGGTAGGTTTTCCTCAGTCCCGCCGAGCGGCCGGCTCCGACCGAGACGCTCCCTCGCTGGACTCCGGCGTGAACTGGTTTTCTCTCCTGGTGCTTTTGTGTTTCGGTTTCTTCACAGAAGTTCTCTTTGGAAACTTCCTGTCACACTGCTGTCAAAACACAACCAAGGGACAATGTCGAGGTGAGGGCATCAGGGCCAAAGGCTTTGTGGAGCCTATGTGACGTTAGAGCTTTGATGGTATCTGTGGTCGAGACAAATTAGGGCCCAGCCAGTGTGGCTGAGTGGTTGAGCATCAACGTATGAACCAGGAGGTCAGGTTTGATTCCCCATCGGGACACATGCCTGGGTTGCAGGCTTGGTCCCCAGTGGGGAAGGGGGGTTGCAGGAGGCAGCCTATAAATGATTCTCTCTCATCATTGATGTTTCTATCTCTCTCCTTCTCCCTTCCTCTCTGAAATAAAAAAAAAAATGCACTAGAGGCCTGGTGCACAAAATTTGTGCATGGGTAGGGTCCCTACACCTGACCAGTGATCAGGGCCGATCAGGGCCTTTGGCTGACGGCTAGGACTTTCCTTTGTTCCATGCCACCCCTTGGTGGTCAGCACAAGTCATAGTAAGCAATCGAACTCCCACTCTCATGGTAGAACTCTTGAGGAGACACTTTGCATATAAGCCATATATATATACATACATACATATACATACACACACATATATACATACATACATACATACATACATACATACTAGTGGCCTGGTGCATGAAATTTGTGCACTGGGAGGGATGTCCCTCAGCCCAGCCTGTACCCTTTTGCAGTTCAGGAGCCTTCAGGGGATGTCCAACTGCTGGCTTAGTCCTGGTCATCACAGGGAGCAGGCCTAAGCCAGCAGTCAGACATCCTTAGCACTGCCATGTAGGCAGGAGAGGCTCCTACCTCCGCCACTGTGCTTACCAGCCATGAGCCCGGCTTCTGGCTAAACAGCACTTCCCCTGTGGGAGTGCACTGACCACCAGGGGGAAGCTCCTCCATTGAGCGTCTGCCCTCTGGTGATCAGGGCGTGTCATAGTGACCAGTCATCCCGCCAATAGGTCTATTTGCATATTAGCCTTTTATTATATAAGATATATAAAAACTTGTTAAAAAAAAATTAGGGCACATCTCATTCACATTGTCCCCAGGAGTGGTGGCTGGACTTGCCTCTTTTAGAGAAGAACCCCTCCTTTCTCAACCACAAACAGGTTCTCTGGGGAGCTCCAGTCCTCCTGCTCTGCCCACCTTCCTGGCCAAATGAGTGCTCCAAAGTTGGCGTCATGGTATTTCAGGTATTTACGTGAGGGTTTTGTTTTTTTGTTTTGTTTTGTTTTGTTTTTTTGGTGTGTGTGTTTTGTTTTGTTTTTAAACAAGTTGAGGAAAGAGTCTTTTCCTGCAAGGTTGCAGAGATCAGAGGAAGTCGAGCCTCCCATTCACAGGGCGGTGAGTCTGTAAGAGGTGAGAAGGTCAAATGCTCAGAGGAGAGGTGAAAGTGCTCTGATGGTTCCAGTCCTTGGTTCCAGCCATTCCTGAGGCCTTTCCTGCAGGTCAGCGTCCGCCAGCCAATTCTTTTGGCCTCTTTGCTTGAGCCAGTTTCAGTGGGTTTCAGCCCAGAGCCAGAGACCACGCATCCCTAGAGGACTCATCAGCCATGACAGGAGAGGCTGGGAATGTCTTCCTGGAAAGAGAAAAATAAAGTAAGATTTGATGAAAACATAACACTACTTCTGCCACTCCAAACAGCCTTTCTCCCTTCCTTTTTCTTTTTTTAATTGCTTTCAGAGCAGAAGGGAAAGGGAGAGGGAGACAGAAACATCAATGATGAGAGAGAATCATTGATCGCCTGCCTCCTGCATGCCCTCCTACTGGGGATCGAGCTTGCAACCTGGGGCATGTGCCCTTGACTGGAATTGAACCCAGCACCCTTCAGTCTGCAGGCTGATGCTCTATCCATGGAGCCAAACTGACTAGGGCCCTTCCTTTTTAAAAAAATAAAGGAAAGGCAATAATTGGGGATAAGTGTATATCCTGTCTTGGAGAACAAACTGTCAGCATATGAAGTGCCTCTGAACAATAATGCCAGCAAAATCTGTATGTATTCCAGCGTTCCCCAAATTCATTTGGTCATTGGGCCCTTTAACCTAAGTGTACGCTCCTTTGGTACTCTGAGGTGCAAACTCACTGTCCTAAATGAGTCAACCGTGAGCCTTGTTCTCTCACCTGGTCCTAACCACGCCTTAGGGCATGTGTGTCTGGAACTTGAGACACCCCATGGGACCAAAGCTCAGCTCTCTTTGCCCCTCCCCCGCTTCTCGCTTCCTGTGATTCATACCCGCTCAGGCAGCCTCTTCCAGGAACTCACCATAGGGAAGGGTAGGCCTCAGTCATCTGTGCTCATCTGGAAGGAATTCGAGTCCAATCTCTGACCCAAAAAAACAATTTCTTCCTAGTCTGTTCAGGATGAGGCCCTTCTCCTCTATTAGAATACGTCCCCCCAAAACACACACACACACACACAAACAAAACAAAACAAAAACAAAACAGAGAGTCCTCACTCACTCACTCACTCACTCAGAGCCTCCTTTGAACTCTGGGCAGCTCGGGCTGATGGGCAGCTCCCTCCTGGAGCTGAGTCTGCCCTCCTGGGCCCTGTTCCCCCTAATCCCGCTCAAACCTGGAACAAGACAGCGAAGCCAGCTCCTCCCGTGACAGATGTCTGAGGGCGCAACAGTGGTTTCTTCAAATGTCTGTGAGTTTCTAGGCCCCCCACAGCCCTACCTTTCACTCTCAGCCCCATCATTACGATCAAGGCAGGACTTCCTGTCACTTTCTTGGGTTGAGACGCAGCATTCCAGTTTCTTGGCATCACCCGAAATCTTGATTGGATCACGAACCACGTTGGTGTTAGTCACTCTTTCCAGCTGTGTCACCTCCAGGCACACTCCACAGGCACTTCCGTGGCTTCCTCCAAGTCACGGAGCAGGCCTGGGCAGGGATTCTGAGAGGCAGGAAGAGGAGACAGCAGGGAAGAGCACTTCCTGGGCTCACCTGCCAATCTGCTCTGGGGGTCAAGTCAACTCAGTTACTATCCAGCTGGGCTGCCCCTCCTGTTTCTGGAACAGGGCCCCCTCCAACCCCCACCATCTGTCACTATGGTTTCCTGGGGGCTGCCGAACTCTTACCAGCCCTGCTCCTCTGCCCACAGTGGATGGGCCTAGTCACGATTTTGGCCCTGCCAGTGTCTGGTCAGTCTCTCACTAAAGTGGAAGATGTTAAGGCCAAGGACCCATCAGGGCACTGATGCTCCAGCACAGTACCTGGCCCAGATTTGGCTGTTGTCATGATCTCTTGAAACTAGCACAGGATCCCAATGAGACAAATACAGAGTCCAACAAGTGCATTTGTGATGGAATACAGTTGTGTATGTGTATGCATATCTCTATATATAAAAGGCTAATATGCAGTATCCCCTCAGGAGTTTGACCAGGAGACTGGGAGTTTGATCACTCACTATGACGTGCACTGACCACTAGGGAATAGCACGGAATGAAGGCCCTGGCTGGCAGCCGGAAGGCTCTCATCAGCCCTGATTGCTGGCCAGGCCTAGGAACCCTACTCGTGCATGAATTTTGTGCACTGGGCCTCTAGTGTTTAATAAAGTGCACCAGACACTAAGAAAACACATTGTCTTTGTAGCCCAAAGCTGATTCAGCACAAAAGCAGCAAACCCCATCTCAATGCCCAGAGCCCCGGCCCCGCCATGCCAGCAGCTCCACCTGCTGGCCTCCTCTCTCTGTTCTCAGAAGCAGCTAAAGGTGCTTCCAGCTGCCTTCCTCCCTGGCCTGGGTCAATTCAAGAGGTAGACACAGTCCTGGCATAACAGCTGTGTGGGGAATGCAGGAGCTGTCTCCGCTGCTGCATCAGGTGATGGGAAGCGAGCAGCTCCTCGTGTGCCCTTGGCTTTGCTGTGTCCAGAGTTGCAGAGGGCAGGTGGGTGTCTATAGATCTCAGGAACACTCCTGTGCCCTCTGAGGTGGGGGATGGGATGGTGGGGACCATATGTAAGGAGACATCTTTGAAGCTGAGCCCCAGCTATGCTGTCTGGAGGCTGGTGGGCCCTTCAGTGTCTCCCTTCAGGTGGTGCAGGAGAAAGCAGAGCCCTTCTGATTCTAGGATGGGTGGGAGAAGGAGAATGGTCCCTTGGTGTGAGGGAGGACACACTCCGAGCTTTCCCAGCTCTGTGCTGGCCGAATCACCCTAGTGGGTTTCTCTCCTCGTAGGTTTCTTGGTCCAGCATCCTCTTCACTGTATATGTGCCCCAAACTCTGCTGGAGCCCAATTCTCACACTGAGGCAAGTCTGTCCCAACTTGGCCACCTTCCTGGAATTCAGCTCAAACTGATCCTCTGGGGGACTTCCTGCAGGGTTTCAAAGGGTCTTTTCCACCAAGGAGGATGTATGTCCCAGTCCCATTCCCTGCCACAGACACAGCAGGCAACTGTACCTCCACCTGTCTTCCCACTCACCAGCCACCCCCTTGCCCCAGAAGACAGTTGGGATCAACTCCCTGGTCTGAGAGGTGGTTGCACCTTTAAGAAGATGAAACTGGCTTCCAAATCTAAAACTACCTTTATTTGTGGTTGGCTCAACAGAAGAGGCCATCATCAATCAGCAGAATTATAAAACTGTACAGGAGGTACAAAAATAGGCCATTTAACTTATATAATTACCCTCACATCATCAAGCTTTAAAAATACACATAAAAATTGTACAATCTGGCAGTTTATAAAATATAAAGCTAAAAAGGTGGATTTTAGGCTCCACAAAGAGGATTGTTTCACATAATTAACACACATTTAACAAGTAACCATCCACAGAGAAGACACGATGGCACAGAATTATTTTTTAAATCACTTAAAAATTAACGCTTTTACCACGACCAGATTATTCACCCATTCCTAACAAAGCTACTGTAAGGCATCCATCCCGTGGAAGGATACAGTATAACTTTTCCTTTTCCAGTTTTAAAATGGTCAGGGGTGCTGTCCAAAACAAATCGTCTATGCTTTAAGCAAGTGCAATTGTAACTGGGGTATACTTCGGAGTAAAAATTAAATAAATATAAATAGGTTAAATAAATAGATAATTGCAAAAAGAACACTACGTAAGGTTTGCATCTGAGAACGTGGCTGAGTTGACTGGTAATGCTTTCCAGGAAGTGGGGACACCCCCGTCACAGCTTTTGGGATACTGAAAAGGAATACTGCACCCACCAAGCGCAGGAGAGCTCGGGAGGCGGGCGTGGGGACGTTGGCCGGGGCTGTGGGTTAAGGCTGCCCCAGAGGGGGGCTCACTGCGGACGGTTCTCCCACACACACAGGAGATTTAAGTGCTGCTACAGTCAGAACCGGAGTCACGCGTGGGCAATCACTGTTTCAGAAAGGAAGTACAGAAGAGGACAGGTGCTTTGGTTTCCCTGGGAGGAGGAAGTGTGGCTTGTCTGGCTGGGACACACAGTGACTTCCTTGGGAAGGTTGTGCCAGGCGGACACTTCTGAACGGTGCAGGGATGGCCAGGGCAAAGACGCGCCGGGAAGTTGGAAGGAAAGGGATTTCAGAAACCAAATGAAAGCTAAAGAGGACGTGAAGGGGCTCTCTATGGGGTGCGGGGCTTGCTCTCTCTGCACGGAGGGCTGCGGATGCGGAGCCAGCCCATCTTCCGCAGGAACCAGCCAATGAGCGGATGGAGAATGGGAACAGTCTCGTGAAACCCCAAGTACTGGGAGGCTGGCCAGAGTCCAACTTCTGAAATGAGAGCGGCCAAGAGGAGAAAGCCCGGCGATCCAAAGGCCTCTCCCCCCATCAGCGAGAGGTCAGATCAACAACCACCCATCATCCTTTACTGCCCTGAGCCGGAATCACACAGGTGAGTGAGTCACGTCCACACAAAGCCTTAGTGGGAGGATCAGGGTAAATGCTGGTAGGACCCTTCTTGATGGGAAGAAAATACTTTGCTGGACCCACTGGCCTGCAGCTCTTCCAACACAATACATGCAGTGGGTCAGAGTGACGTCTCACTGTAGAGAGCCTACAACACTATTGCACTGAGTCAGGGGAGGGGGGACACCTTTGCACCCAGGATTTTGTACTTCGGTGCCTAGATGGTTTAGTGACTTACCAAGTAACACCGGTGAGTCCCAAAGTGCCAATGCTCGGTGCCTAGTGACATGCAGAGTCTTTATAAAATGAAGTTAAAAAGCTCAAGAAGCAATCAGAGAAAAGCGTCGTAAAAATAAAACCCAATACTTCTAAAAAGTCCAACAGCCTTCTAGGACTCGTACTCCAGGTCCCATAACTCAGCAGCACAGCAGACTCTGAGGCTGAGACGGGACCTACCACAGGATGCTTTCATGTCAAGTGTCCACACAAGACCTCTGCAGGCCCCTAAAGGCCTGGATCCTGAAGGTGACGAAGATAAGATGGACAGAGAGCAATCTGACTTGTTCCGAGGGATCCGGGACATGGGCGCTTTACGACTGAAAAGGTGCAAACCCCAGATGCACGCACTTCCCCACCCCCGGCTCCTTCACGCACGGATGTAAACTTGGCGTTGTCTCTCAGCACAGGCTCTGATGAGAGCACGGGTTCTGACTATCCTGTCCCTCTCCCTGTCCCCAGCGCCAGTGTCCCAGCAAACAGTGGATCACTGAGTCTGAGTGGGGTGGTTAGAAACAAATAGGATCAGCAGAAAAGGAATTTTAACAAGAAGTTGAGCCAAAACAGAGAGATGACAAGTACTGGGCGGCTGGAAACGACCTGGCTACTCTGCAAAGAGAACGCTCGGCCGTGCGGGACAGCCGCACCCGGCAGCAGAGCGCTGGCAGCTGGGAGGTTACTCGTGGCACCTTGTCCACCTGTCCCTCGAGCTGGTGGCACAGTGACCTGCGGGACGGAGCTGGCACAGGCCAGTGAGAGCGGGGATGAGAACCCGCCTGGCTGTACCCCTGAAAAACCAAGGACGCCAGGGCTCCCAGGTCGGAATGAAGTAACTGGTGAGCTTCACAGCTGCGGGATACTGTTTAGGAGAACCAGTGACGGCGGGCATCATGAAAGCAACGAAGTCTACAAAGGCAGAGCCAGAGCCTTCACATACGAACACCACGAAGACGTGCACAGTCAGAAACAGTGATTTCCCGCCAGTCAGTGAACGCCATGGCAACCCGCGCTCCCAGCGGAGTCTCCGAGGTCACCAGGACGGAACCGCATGAGCGCTCCCCGGCTGGAGCACGTCCACAGGAAACGCTTCCTCACGCGGCACCCTCACTGCACACAACCACTAAGGCTCTCGGTGGAGAAAAGACGGGAATTGACTAAAACGAAAATTAAAAATTACATTAACTCGAGGGGGAGAAATAACATGGCATCGGCGATGTGGGGACTATCACTGTGAGGATGCCGTGCGTGTGCAGTGACGCTGTAATGCTTGCTCTTCGCCAGCGCTGGGAATGTTCTGAACGAGAACACTCTTCCTGGCGGGGGGCGGGGTACCACACAGAACAAGGTATTGCATTTCTTCTTCAGGAGCGAGCTTCACGTGACGCTTCGCTCACTTGTGCTAATGTAGCATTCTACAGTGTGATCAAACTATGAAGTTATTAAAACCTGCCAAGAGAAACAGAAAATCCTGCCCACGAGGTACGCGGGGAGCCTGGCCTTGGCCACCAAGCCCCTGGCCATCCTGCTGGCTCCAGAGAGGCCTCATCGCCTGCCCTCTAGCCCAGGGCTCTCCTGGGGTGACCACAGTGGCCCCACAGGCCCGTGACACTCCGATCCCGAAGGCCTGTCCCTGCCTGGGTCCTTGATGGCCAGGGAAGTATCACTTCTTGCCCCCAAATGCTCCTACCCACCCCTAACTGGTCCAGGCCACAAAGCCACCCTGGAGGCCACCAGGCATGGGGCCGCAGCTGCCATTTCCGACACCGGCGGCCGTGGCCTCCCTGTCCCGTTACTACACCCCGCTGCCCCGAGGAAGCACTGGGTCGTGACCTGGGGTGCTTGGGCGCACTGTGCTCGGTGACCAGTGACCTCCATCCCTCTGTCGGTGCCCTCAGCCTGCCGGTCGGGGAGAGCTGCTCTGGGCCCAGGCAGAGCTTAGGATTTCTTCCTCCCACTTCCTTCGAGGCCTGCAGACTGACATCCAACCGCAAGTTTCAACATGTCTGAAGCCAGCCATCCAGGAGGCGCGCTGATGCTGCTGCCGGGACGGCCCTGCCGGCAGCTGTTCGCTGGTGGTGAAGCTTTCATCCTGTCTTCCCAGCTTCCTGCAGGTCAGGAGGGGTCACCTCTCCCCGTCTAGGGGTCAGTCAGACCCTCCTCTGCCAGCTGCAGAGCAGGCAGCTCAAGGCACTGGTCTTCTTGCTAAATGTGGCCTCAGGCCCTGGATTGCAGACATGGGGCACTCAGTCACAGCTGGGGCCACAAGACGGAGTCTGGCCGGGCTCAGCGGTGTCTGGGGTCACGGGGGGCTGAGGCTCGGGGGGCGGGTGGAAGTAGTAAGGCTGGAAGAGCCTCTCGTGGCTGCACAGCTCCATGGCCCGGTAGGTGTGCGAGAGGAGGTGGGGGAAGCGCGACGTGAAGTAGCGCACGAAGTCCTCGGGAAGGGAGCCCAGCGTCTCCCGCACCTCCACTGGGAGCTCCCGGTAGTGGTGCTTCTGCAAACAGGGCGGACACAGACAGGCCGGTCAGTCAGAGCCCGGGAAACGCTGCTCAGAGATCCTTGTATTACTCAGGAAGAAAACGTTAATTAGTTCTCTGTAAAGGAAAGGGGAAAGGTTTAAGCGGCCCACCATCCATCCCGCTCACCATGGCTGCTTCCCCTCATTCGGAGGAGACCTCGGACCTGAGCAAGGCTCAGCGTGGGGAGTGGCGTGGGGACCTAGCGAGGCCCTGGCAGCCTCAAGCGGAATAAAGTCGCCTGGAACTGAAGTGTCTGCCCCCACGGGCTTGGAGGCCTCGTATGGGCCTGGATCCAGGCCCTGTTTGAAGGCTGCTCAGTGACAGCTCAGGCCAAGATACCCCCAGGCCCCTCCAGAGAATAAGTGGGGGCCCTGCCCCAGGTCCCTGGAGACAGGCCCGTGTGGGAAGTGCCCAGAGGGTGCTATAGGGGTTGATATGGTCTGGATCAGGCAGGCAGAGGGCACCATACAGTCAGCGGAGACCACAAAGACAAAGCCCGTCTGCGGGAAGCAAGTCCCTAGTTTGCCGAGTCTGGCTAAGCCGCCCGGCCTCCGCGAGGCCAGAACTCCAGGCCGGGTGAAAGGATGCGGAGAGAACGGATAGGAGGAGAGGGTGGCTCAGTGGCTGGGTTCACAGCCCTCACCTTATTTCTCATGGCTCGGAGGAGATCTCTGACGGAGCCACCTTTGTAGGTTCTGAATTTGCGCAGATCTAGGAAAAAGACAAACAGTGCAACGTAACAAACACTTTCCACAAGACAACAATTCTTGAGGCTCCCAGGGACTAAGCGATCGGACTGAAACAATGTAACTGCACTCTGATTGAGAATGGGAGCGCGCCCAGACTGAACCGGGCGTGCCAGTCTGCATCCCACCTGCTGCTCACACCATGGCCAGAGGCAAGCACCACCCACCACAGACCTGTCACTCAGACAACAAAGAAACACACAGAAAGCCTCCACCCGGTAGGTGGTGCCTGGCCCCTCGAGCCATTTCGTTTGCTTCCCGGAACCGGCTGCAGCGTTGGGGACACCTGTGCTCACCTGTCTGGAGGGGGACGGTGATGTTCTCCCTCCAATCCATCTTCACCACGGCTCGCCCGCCTCTCTCCAGCTGCTTCACGATCGGGCCGTCCAGGGACTCCTTTTCTATCCGGTCACTCACGTCCTGGAGGGAGATGAGGGCCACAGAGGGTCGTCAGTGTGGAGAGAAGCGGAGTGCTGGAGGATCGACACCCAGGCAGAGCGGTCACTGCCTCCCGAGTCCTGAGCTGGGCTGGAGCTGGCCTTTGGGCTGGGCAGCTGGACTTCTGCCTCCCCCGCCCCCATGAGTTAACTCTCCCCTGGGAGTGGCCATGTCTGTTGCTCACTGCAGAGGCCCACATGGTCTGTCTCCATGACAGAGCGATGACCCAGATCACACCTGTCCACGCACCCTGAGCACCTCACCTGCATTTCACATCAGGGAGGACTCTGAGGAACACATCACCTTCCCCAATGCCACCTGGCAACACCAGGAGGCCTCAAAAAGCCAGACCCCTAAAGGAGCTCATGTCCACTAATCCTGTCCTTTAACCTCTCAGAATCTACCTTAAGAGCTGCGCTAACAAACAAAAACCCAATATAAGGAGAGGTTTAAATCTGTGAAACTTGAATAAATTATATGACGCCTGAGGTTTGCTTCAAAGTATTCTGGGCCAGGAGGGGTGGAGAGAGGGCCAAGGCTGAGTTAACAATTGCTGGACCTGGCAGATGGCTAACCGGGAGTTGATTATCATATTCCCTCTACTTTTGGGTGCACCTGAAAGCTCCCCTAACATCAAGTTTTTAAAAGATGGCATACACATATGATAGAATGCAACAGTCGTTAGAATTTTAGAGCTTTAACATGGAAAAATACTTAAAATATATATACAATAAAAAAAAAAGGCAAGCTACAAAACTGTATATATAGCTTGATCCTCATCATACTTTGATTTTATGAAGAAAATATATTAAGATGCCAGGCAGGGTGGCCTCTAGGTACGGGATCGGGGTCACGTCTTACTCCTGGTCTGCCTTCCCTATGCCTGGCGAGCGCTACTCGGTCCGGATGGAGCCGGGCCCACCTGGAAGAACTGGAGCTGCTTCTCGAGGCTCCAGAAGAACGGGTGCTTCAGCACGTGCTTCGCTGACGGGCGCTTCTGGGGGTCCATGGAGATCATCTTCTCTATCAGCTCCCGGGCGATGACGTCTTCTGCAGGGGAGGACAGCAGCACAGGACGCGCATCATCACCAGCCCAGCGCCACGACGGACCCCCCAACCTGAACCGTCCCCCGCCCTTCGACTCAAGACTCCACGGGCAGGAGCTGGTCTGTAGCATAATGAAGAGCCTGCCCGGGAATCTTCAGCGGATCGGGAGAGTCCTCCTCACAGGGTGTGGAAAGGGCTGGAAATACCCACTCAGAGGCTCAGTGACAGTCTCGCCCCTATCCTGAACTGGGGGCCATGAGAACGACGCCCCGGGTGAACATGGGTCAACACGGAAAGTCAAGGTGCAGCTAAGAATCAAGCTGCAAAATAGCATGTACCTATGCCCCTACGTCTAGACCAGAATATAGACAAAGGTGTCATCAGCAGTCATTCATCACCATATAATGAAATTATGGGCCTTAACCAAATGTTTCTCTACCGGGAATAAGGGAAATTAGTCCATAAGCAAAAACCTAAGTTAGTTTTTAATTTCAAAAAGTTAAAGACTTTAAAAGAACTGGGTGTCATGGGTGAATTATAACAGAGAAGCCTGCTGCATCCACGCCTGGAGAGTGAGGACCAAGCCTGCCGGTCCCCAGCCCCGCCTGCAGCGCTGACCATGCTGACCACTGGCGCAGGCCAGAGCCAGTCCCGCGTATGATGCGTGGGCTGCGTGTCCTTCTGAACGCTGGTGCAGGCAAGACCTCAGATTATGTAAGCCTCACCAGTCACCAGCTGGAGAATACGGGTCCCCACAGGGGCTGCCCAGCCACACAGGTCACTGGGAGACCTGCCGGAAATTCAGCGTCTAGGCTCTAGGAGGAGGTGCAGCAGGAATAGCCCACACAGGTCACTGGGAGACCTGCCGTAAATTCAGCGTCTAGGCTCTAGGAGGAGGTGCAGCAGGAATAGCCCCTCCAGCCACAGTGGGCCCCTGGAGAGGATCCCTGGGGGCAGAGCTGCACCATCCCAGCGCAGGGCATGCAGGCAGCTGAGGAGCCCACTCACCGTGCTTGTCGGGCTGTAAGCAGTCGAGGCTGTAGGCGCCCAGGAGGATGTTGGCCTGTCGCTGCAGGGACTTGCCGAACGGGTGGCTGCCCTCAGAAACCACGTAGTAAAACACGCAGCCCGCAGAGAAGATGTCCACCGTGTAGGTCTGAAAAGAAGCGGGGGTGTGAGAGGCCTGCTGGGAGCCCCTCTCCCCAGGAGCAGGGGAGCGGGGCTGCCACTTCCCCCACGGTGAACACGTCGTGGAGGACAGGCTGACGTCTGGGAATTGCTCGGAGCAGTGCTGAGCCCCTGCAGGGGCTGCTCGGGTGGCGTGTTCACCCTGGAGACGTGGGCTCTGGGGCAGACTGCCAGGCTGCCGGCTCTGCCACCGGCCAGCCAGAAGCCCCGCGACCGCTCTGTGCTTTGTGTCCTCCAACGGAAAAAGGAGAGCACACGCCATGCTCCTCGGGTTGTTATGGAATTAAGTGCATTAATATGTGAAAAGCCACCTAGACTGGGGTGTGGCCCCACGAAGCTCCCTCCTGGCCATCAGCTCCTCCTTACCCAGCCGGCAGGTGGCTCCTTGGAGGCGGGGATTTCTGTGCCTTCGCTGCCTGGTGTGCCCCAGGGCCTGCTTATGTTCGGTTTAAAACTTGGCTAATAAAGGAATAAAAAACACTTGCTGCTTCAAAAGTGGCCCCAGAAAGGAACTATGTGACAAGTTTCCAGGGAGGTCATTCTGATGTCCGCTTACACCTCTCACTTATGCCACAAACCCACTCCGTGTCTGTGGGCACTTTCGGAAAGGTGCAGTGTGGCTTCCAGCCTGCGCTACCTAGATGTAACACTAGGTGGCTCCCGAGCATGGCCTGTCACCAGGCTGCACCATTGATTCTCCAGCAGACACCAGAGGACCAGGGAGAGAAACCCTTGAGCCGTGACCTCCCACTCTGAGGAAAATACTCCTGTGTCAACAACGACCTGTCGTTCACCCTCAGCACAGCCCATGAGATGAGCACAGCGCATGTCATGGGCAGAGTGGTCCAATGGCGACCAGGACAAGGTTGTCCTATTCAAGGACAAGACTTAGGTCTTTCAATTCCCAGGCCCGACCACCTTTCTCTCATCAGAACTGTCCTCATGTGGTGACAGATTTGGCACCTGTCGCTTCACCTGCTCAGTATCATTCAAGCTCCCCGTGTGCCACAGCCCGTGCTGCCCGATGCTCCCATACACTCAACACTGATGCTGGGGGGCTCTTGTCCTACATGCCTGGGTGCCCTGCTCCCACCAGCTCATCTCTACGCTCAGTTAGGTTCTTTCCAAGCTTATTATTGCCACTTGCTTTTTAATTTAAATATTCCATAAGCTGTAAAAACACGACTGCCATCAAGTTTGAGGTGAGCTGAGTTTTGCAAAGATCCAATAAAGGGGAATGGCTACAAAACTCCTATGAATTAGATGTGGGAGACTCCACTGTAAGGGACTGGGGCATTGTTAGCTAGGACTCTGCTCTTAGGATGGGGGTGAAATGTCTAGGTCTCAAACTAGGGGGCGCAGAAGTGGCATGTGAGGTGCTTTATACAGGAGAGGAAACGAACAACTCCATTCAGGTGGATGGGAATGCAAAGAAAAAAAACCTACATCGAAGATTCCTGTTCCTTAACAAATCACAGTACTTGCGTTAAGTTAAAGTGTTTAAAGTGTGATGAATTTTCTCCTGACTCTTCATCATAACTGACTTCTTTGACTCCTGACCAGCTGCTGGTCCCCCGTGAATGGGGTAAGAGGGCTCAAAGGAATCTCCTCTATTTTAGATTGGCTGATCCTATCCAGGTCTGGATCGGGGGAGTGCGGGGTAAAGGTGCCGAGACACGAATGGGCTCTCAGCAAAAAGATGAAGAAGCCAGCAGGAGGGTCCTGTTGAACCAATCTGGAACAATTTGAATGTCAAAAGGAGAAACAAATAGAAAAAAGAATAGGAAGATAAAAGATTATAATGGATTATAACACTATTTTAAAAATCCATAGATTCATAGTGAAAAAAGAGAGAAAGGGGATCAGAAATAAAACTCTTCTTTATAGAAAAATGTCAGCTAATTGATGCAGAAGAATTCCCAATGAGCTAAGGAATTCGGGGAGGGACTGTCAGTGATACTGTGCCATCAAGTGAATGACTGTTGGGAAAGAGGATACCAACCACGCTGTGCTCAACATCGCCCCACAGGGAACTAACAACAAAGAGGAAAACGTGGTGGAGAGAAAAGCAGGCGCCACCTGTGCTGAGTGAGCCAAGCTGGCATCACTGGCAGGGGTCCAGGACACCGGTACAAGCTGCCATGTTGTGCCTCCTGAGGCCGTGTCCTGTGATGGCTGCTGCAAGAACATCCACCTTTAATCCAATCGGTCCTTTGGACCTATGTTTAGTTCACAGGGAATACAAGGACTGGACAGGCGAGGTAAACACTACCACGAGGAAACGAGCGAGCAAGCCGGAACGGGGCTTTCTTCAGACGAGCGCCTCACTCCTCAAACGCCACTCCCATGGAGCAGAGGTCGGAGGACCGAACATATTAAAGAGAAGAGCATCACATGCAATGCAAGGCACCTGACTGGACCCTGGTTTACAAATAGCCGCTTTGTAAGTGGGATCTGGGGCAATGTGAATACGGACTGCGTGTCAGACGTCAAACGTTAACTGTTGAGGTGTGAATGGTGTCAAGGTTAGGACTGTGCTCGTCCTTGGGAGACACCTGCTAGGGTATTTTTGGGTGAAGGCCTGGGATGCGTCCCTTTTATATTCAAATGGTTCACAATAGACAGAGAGAAAATGAAAAACAACTAACAAATGTTGAATCTGGACGGAGGTACAGAGGTATTTTCTGCACATCTTAAAAATTCTCAAAACAAAAAGTTGGGACAAAAACAAAACCAAAACAAAACTGGAGGTTTGTTCACCTTAGGAAGCTCTGAGTTCCCAATTACGGGGAAAGTGGCTGGGGAAGGAGAGGGAAACCAGACCCTCACTCCCGTTCGCCCCTTTCGCTCCTCTGGTGGTGAGACAAGGCGAAGGGCCAGCAGCGTGCTGTTAAACACGTGTCACTGCCCCCCCCAATCCTGACGGGAGGCTCTTAGTCCTGGAGGTGCAGGAGGCTGCCGTCTCCAAAGGCCTGTGCTCGGTACTCACGGGGTTCTCCTTGCAGTCCTCACTCAGCATCTCCGGGGCGATCCAGCCTTCGGTGCCGGGCACCCCCGAGCGGCGGCTGAAGCTGTGCCTGCCCACTGCCAGCTTCTTGCAGAGGCCGAAGTCGGAGATCATGGCCTTGATCCTGCCGTGCGCGTTGGGCATGGAGAGGAGGATGTTGTGGGGCTTCAGGTCTCTGTGAACTAACACAGAACTCTGGATGAGTCCAATGTGAACCACGAGCAACATCGGGCCGTCTCCTGTGATTGGAGTGCCCCCTCCTCAGTCTGCCAAGTACCCTGCCGCCTCCAAAGGATTCAACTGCGTAAGAACCCTCCTCAGATCCTTACACAGCGTGCAAGCAGCGGTGCAGCCAAGAGCTTGGCAGAAGCAGGCCCACCTGGGCAAGCCGGTCACCCTCCCCCCTGCCCCGGCCTGTGCCAACGGAGGGAAGCCTCTCACCGATGTTGAGGGAGTGCAGGTGGGCCAGGCCGGAGGTGGTCTGCTGCAGCAAGGTGATGGGCTCCAGACCAAGGTGCGCAAAGTCCTTCTGCTCCACGTACTGCAAGACACACGAAGGCCGGGTCTCGGCTCAGGCCCAGGACTCAGCCCCTCGGTGCAGTCTACTCTTTCTCTTTTCAAAGTGATTCAATTTTATTTAGAAAAATCCTGCCTCCAGCCTTTTGCTTTAACATTTGATACTGAATCATCTCCTTTTCTTTGATCATATTTTAAGAAAGGGAAGGTTTACTGACAATATTCTGTCCAAATCCTTATTTTTCCAAAGAGGTTCTCTTTAAAGAATAGGCTAATTTAAGCAAACAAACTCCAACCTTACTAATTTGGAGTGGGAAAGATAAGAGGGCAAGAAACTCAAGCTCACTGCCTCATCCAGGTAAACTTGCGCGTGAATGAGATTGAGACAGTTTCGCGGTGAGTTGGAAACTGAGCAAAAGAAATTATGATCCTAATGACTCGGGTCATCAGGAAGCATCCACCAAGCTCACACCAGCCCTGGGATCAGGACCGGCCAGGTATTCTAGAGGCCAAGAGGGAGATGGATGCTAAGCACAGATTGCCCCAGGCAGGCTGAGGGGATGCCCCACTTTAAGTGAGGGTGATAAAATTGCTCCACATTTTGACTCTGTTTAAATGGGTATGCAGCTTTGTCAGAATGCATCAAACTGTCTTAAATGAGTACATATTTTAACTTCCATAAAGTTAATAAAAGGAAATAAAAGAGCGACTTCGGTGCCGGGAGGAGGGAGCTGCCGTGGGGAGGCGGCACCCACCTCCTGCAGCGTGGCCGCGCACAGCTCGATGGCGATGTACTGGAACTGCCGGTCCTTCTCGGTGCAGAAGTAACGGATCACGTTCGGGTGCTCGTCGGACTCCCGCAGCAGCTGGACCTCGCGGTCGGCAAAGCTGAAGCACTCGGGGAGGATCCTCTTGACGGCCACGTCGCGGCTGTCGAACATGCCCCTGCAGACCAAGGAGCAGGGCTGGGTTGGGAGGTGCAGTGGGGCTGCGGACCCGACAGGAGGCCACAGTGTTCCTTCTCCTCTGACACAGCGGCCACTCACCCGCCTCACAGCCCAGGAGGCCCCAACCAGCCACCCAGGGTCGCACTTCTCTCCCTGGAGGCAGAACTCTTCCGCCTGAGTCCCGGCTCTGACCCCGTGTGCCGTGGGGAAGGCACCGGGCTCTCCCACCCACTCACCGGTACACAATGGTGCCCTCCGCTCCGTGGCCCAGGACGTCCTTGGGACAGAAAGAAATTTTCCCAACCATCACCATGCTGGTTTCCTCATCTGGGACAAAACGGGGAAAGGAGGGGCTTGTTAAACACACCGAACCTAAACCCGGAGGTTAGAACGGCTGCCAGCCCTGAGCTCAGGCTGAGACATGCACCGCAGCCGCCCTATGCCTCTGCCCTGGTGAGAGCTGCTGGGCCCACGCCCCATTCATGCCCAGGGCCACCCTGTCCCTGCCCCAGCCCCGCTCCTGCGTTTGCACTGCAGTGAGAATGCATCACCTGCCTGAAGACAGGGGCTCGCTACAGACCCGCCTCCAGGACTGGCACCTGAAACACCCGGGTGGCCGCTGTGGACACGGGACATGGGGAGACCAGCTGCAGAGTCTCCAGCATGAGACGAGGACTCCAAGGTCTCTAGTCCTGACACCGGCCTGAGCCACCCTCCAAGGGAAAGGGGACCACCAGTTGCACTTTCTTCCCTGGTCTTTGGCTGGCCTCGGGAATGCTCTCAAGCCAGGGGCCAGTGGACCTCTGCCCAGCAGTGATTCCCAGCCCTTGTGGGGCATCCCACGGGGGCTCCCAGAATACCCTCTGTGAGGAGAGGCCACAGATGGGCAGGACCCCGGCCCAATGCGGGAACATGTTGAACGTGTGGGAACCTCGTAACCCCATGGACACTCCCTCTTAGGTGATACTGAAATGAGAGAGAAAACGGCACCGCACGGCGACTGGCTTTACCCTCGTCGTCCTGCTCCAGGCAGGGGCCGGTGCCGGCCTTGGAGGCAGAGCCACTGGAGTGCAGCGAGTGGTTGGAGGCGCGGGGGGACGTGCTGGGGCTGCTGGTGCCCGAGCTCTCCGAGTACAGGCCGGACGAGTCCAGGAGCTCGGCGTCCTGGGCCACGTCCCCGGGCGCGTGGAAGGGCAGCTGCTGCTGCTGCAGAAGCTGCATTTTCTCCAGTTCCTGCTGGAACTGCCGGTGCTGGAGCTGCTGCTGCTGGTGCATGCTCTGGGAAGAGAAACACACGTCCTGGGGCCGGGGAGGGGCAGGGAGCGGCTCCCTGTGCCAGAAGCAGGTGCACTTTATGGGACCCCACGGGGCAAAGGAGACGGTGGGCAGGCACGGGAGGCAGGGTCCGTTCCCCAGCTGGTGGTCTTCCTGCCAGTGAGACTTCCCAGGACAGCCCCTACTTCCCACTGCAGGCTGACGGCCACCAGGCAGGGGCAGCAGAGGTGGACCCACTTAAACAAGCGGAAAGCACCTCCAAAGTGAAGGGCTCGTATGCCTCTTCCTATATGGGAATGAGCTTCCCGGGCACCGTGAGCTAAGGTGGTAACATTTCAGGGCTTGGAGCAACCTGAAGAAGGAATACTCCTCTGGTATACGGTGCCCAATGCACAGCCTACGCGACATGACTTTAGCTCACTTATTTCCCACTAGAAAGCGGAAGGATGACCAGGCCACCTTTCTCACTCTCACTGCTATCTCCAGCAGCTGGTTTTTAGGGAAGAAAGTTTAAGATATTTTCACCTGTCATGGCTACTCTTAAAAAAGGAAAATGTAGTTAACTATTCCAAAAAAACTGTAAGTAAGGTTTACGAATCAGTTTGTACCGTTAAACCATAAGATGTAGTTATAAAATCATCATTTTTTGAGAAGCCAGCGGCTCTCTAATTACAATGTTTTTGAAGATTAGCAAATATTAACGTTTACATGTGAAAATAAGCGGATATGCTTGTTTGCCGTGTTTGTCCAGGCCTCACTGTCATCAGGTGACGGGCACAGAAGCTTGGAAACATGCGGGAGGGGCGGGGAGGGCAGAGCCTCACCAGGGGGTAGGTGATGATGAAGGCCACCCAGCCGATGAGCAGGAAGGTGCTCAGGACGATGGTGGCGATGTCCTTGAGCACGGAGTCCACGGGGGCCTCGGGCTTGGCGGGGGCGTGAGCGAACTTATGCTCCACAGCCTGAGACACGGTGCTGGGTGCAGTCTTTGAAGTCTGGTCAACCAGGTGGATAACCTGTGTGGGAGAGAGTGGTTACAGCTCGGCAACGTCTCGAGCCAATCAAGAGCAGCACTGACTCTTCCCAAGGGATATGTGACGTGTGATGGGTTTTTCAAGCCCTCCCAGCGGGCACGGGGCCGGACAACCACTGCTTTTCCCAAAGCCACTGCCTTGGGAATTACTGCTGTGATGTAATCGTTACTCAGGTTGAGCACCCCTGGACTCTGGTCTCCCCACTTCCTCTCTCCCTCTCCCCTCCGCTGCCAGGGTTGTCCGGGTTTGGTAACATGGCTCTTCTGTGGCCAAGTGATCCCATCTCCCACTGGTCCCCACTGGTAGCCTCAGGTCGGGTCAGGCCTGTCTCCTCCGCCCCACTGCTGGTCACACAGGGTCAGCCTCACCTCCAGGCCTAACCTCTGCTATCCTCCCTCCTGCAGCCTCTGCTGCTGTCCCACCCTTCGGTCTCACCGCCTTTCCTGCAGCTTTTGCTAGTGGCTTCCGCCCTTCTGTGCCTACCAGCTGTGAGTTGCCATGGATGCCCCAGCGGAGTCGACTGCAAGCTCTGAAGGCAAGAGTAATGCCAATTCCCACCACCCGACCCGAAGAGCCGTAGCTGCTCTCGGTCTCACTCACGTCCTCAAAGCTCTTTTTCTCGGAGTCCGCAGGAATCACATTCTCCCGGTGTTTGGGCAGATTGTAGGGGAACCTCTCCAGCATCTTGGTAGATGCAGACAGCGGCGTTTCATGGTGCCCTGGAGAGGACAGAAAGCTTCTGTGAGAACGGCATCCAGGTGGTGGCACCCTCGCGGCCCCGCTGAGGCAGCAGCCGCCATCCACGGAGAGGCCCGCGTGCAAACACTCACATCTGTGAAGGGAGAGCAAGAACACGAGAGGCAGCTGCCGGGAATGTCTCATCAGACAGAAGTTTTGCCCAGCTGGTGTGGTTCAGTGGTTGAGCATCCACCCAGAAATCAGGAGGTCACCAGTTCGATTCTGGGCCAGGGCACGTACGGGGCTGTGGGCTCAATCCCCGTTAGGGGCATACAGGAGGCAGCCAATTGATGTTTCTTTCCATCAATGTTTCTATCTCTCCCTTCCCTTCTCTCTAAAGTCTCCTTGTCAGGAGAGGAATTAGGGTGCTGAGGACACGTGTCAGAGCAAGACTTGTGTGTGTGTTCCTAACAGGCTGTCTGCTGCTGAAGCGTTGTGAGGCTTTGTTCGACGTCCCAGGAGTTCGGCCTTCCTCGCTGACCCTTGTACCATCACCCCACTCAGAGCATCAACTTCCCATCTTGGTTTTCAATTGCTCCGGGGAGCTCTAGCCCTTTTACTGCAACGTGAGCTTCCACTGGGGAGTGCGAGCTACTCACGAGCACAACAGGACATATTTACTGAAGGACAGGGGTCCCGGTGCTCTCAGCCTTCACTCACTGTTCTCCAACGACTTCATGACTACCTAGTATTCATCACACATTTACTGAGCATCTATTGTGTGCAAATGACCCTACACTCTGCCAAGCATGCCAGTTCACCTGTCCCCTTGGGCTGCTGGCACCCTGGTCCCTGACACTTTCCTGTTTGTTCTCACACTGAGATTGGGTCTCACTGTGATCTTTCCTCTGTGTTATCCAAGGTTTGACGATGTATTGCCAAGATACAAACAAATGGCAGCTAGTCCAAGCTATGGACATTTTTTGTCCTCGTCCCTCTCTTCAGGTCAGTTCTCTACCAACAACACAGCACCACTCTTCAAGGGAAGCCTCATTTTGCTCTGATCTGTCCCTAGCTGCTCCTTGTCGGCCAAAGACCTCGCAGACAGGCTTTGCTGGGGAGTCGTGCTTCCTCACGTGAAGTCCGCAGCTTCAGACTCGGACTCAGATTTGCTGGCGGGGCGTAGGGACCTGAACTCCCGGTCCCTCTGAGGCTACGGAAGACCTTCACTCTAAGAGAAATCAAGCTGTGCCTTCCAGAGCCACCACGGACAGCAGGGCCCTGCCCGCCCTTACCCCTGACGCCTGCTCTTAGCGCTCCAAGTCCTGCCCCTCCTGTAGGGCACCTCGCAACCCACTGCCATGGACGTGACCAGCCCCAATTCATTCGTCTTCCTCCTGTAGTTCTTATACACAGGCTTCTCCCCAGCTCGGCTTTAAGTGATATCACACTTCACATACTGAACCGAGAATACTCCAAATGTACTCGCGAGACCCGGAAACACTTTCATGCAAACAGTTCCTGCATTTTAGTGATTACCTACCATCAGCAGTTATGTCTGGATTCTGGAGCAAAAGCAGAGGCCCTGCCCTGGATCTACAGATGCGGCGGGGGGGGGGGGGGGGGGTGGGAGGGTGATTTGAATGCCTAATTGACAAAGCTCCCAGGTGAGGCTGAGAGCACCCCAGGCGAGGACTGCTGCTCTGGGCAACTCCGACACCAAGCCCCTCAGGCTAAGAGGACTCATTCTGTTTTCAAGATGAATGTGCTGTGGGGCTATCCTTAACTTCTTCCACAAAAACTACACAGAAGCACATAACAGTTCAACATGAAGAGCGCATCCTCTGACCCGGGGCCCCCGTTTACACAAAGACCAGTTAAAATGGCTGCGTGTGGCCGTTCCTCAGAAGGGCCTTCCCCAACTACAACTTTGTACTCTGTTGGGTTTTTCCATTTTCTTTCTTGAGCAACTTTTCCTTTTTAAAAGGATGTCCTTTTGCTATGATAAAGCCATGAAGGGTTTTTCTGTATTTTTTTTTAATATATTTTTTATTGATTTTTTAGAGAGGAAGGGAGAGGATTAGAGTTAGAAACATCAATGAGAGAGACACATCAATCAGCTGCCTCCTGCACATCCCCTCACTGGGAATGTGCCTGCAACCAAGGTACATGTCCTTGACCAGAATTGAACCTGGGACCTTTCAGTCCGCAGGTTGACGCTCTATCCACTGAGCCAAACTGGTTTTGGCTTTCTGTATTTTTAAAACAGTCTTAAATACACCTTCCCTTTATTTCCAATACTTTTTTAACTTCTTAACCATCAGTAAGCAGTCTGTGTCCCCTTAACAGGTACATAAAACGAGTAGGCGTATCACTTTAGTGGCTTCTACTCATCAGATATTTTTTTCCCTTATCGTGAGCTCCTTCAACAAGTTTTCCAAACTCCTTCTGTTTAAAAAAAACAACATCCCAAAACCACAGAATTATTCTGCCATCTCTTTGCCTATTTTTTGGCAAAGATAATGACCCCCCCCCCAAAAAAAATGTCTGCAAAGACTGAGGGTGAATGAAAAGAACGACACCTGGGCAGCTACGAAAGGAATGGTCAGGGCTTGAGTACACCCAGGTTCCTCTCTGCACCACCCAGTTACACTGCTCCCAGGCCAGCCTTCAAGGCCCCACACTCCCCAAGTCCCTCCACAGGACCCTGGCTCTGCCCTCTCTCAGCCCAGGGACCAGTCAGCAGAGATCAAGAAGGAAAATGGTGAAGAGAAACCTCAGGAGCCCCTCTAGCAGCACTCTGGTGCTCCTAATTCCCTCCTGCCCACCCCACCCCCTGTGGCTGCATCCCCGCCTCTCTCCACCTCTGGGGCTGGAAGGTAGCAGAATTGGGACACAGGATGGGAAAATCAGATTCAAGAAGACTCGGTCCTGCTGTAATTACTTGGGACACTTGCCAGAGACACAGCTAGCTCACCTCTGCCCTCATCTTTCACGCTCACGGCCTCTGGGTGTCATCTCGATGTCTTATCTGGCTGGCTGACAGCAGAAGAGTGATGGCAGCAAAGCAGAAGAGAAGGAGAAGGGACTCCCCATACACACTTAGGATTTCTGCCGTGGCGCCTGGACCCGGATCCAGCCTCTAACTCTTCACCTCCCTCAGTCCCTGCTGATCTTCAGCTCTCTCCTCCCCCTGGCTCCCCACACCCACGCCAACTCCAAGAGAATTCTTCCATAGAAATCGCCCCAGTTTCCTTAACTATCAATGGAAGTAACAAGGGTGCCTATCTGTGAAAAACAGGAAATGTGTTCTAAAGTGCTTAGTGCCAATGCCGAGCACTTTACAGACTTTCAGTGCATCAGATGGTTGCACCAAGTTTACATTACAGTCACGTGCTGCATAAGGACGTTTTAGTCAATGGCAGATTGCATATATGACAACGGCCCCATAGGATTATAACAGAGCTGAAAACTTTCTATTGCCCGGCAATGTCACCATCATGTCACAGCACAACCCATTACGCACGAGTCTCCGATGATGCTGGAGTCAACAAACACTCTGCACTGCCAGTCGCATAAAAGTGTAACAGAGACAATTGTGTGCAGGACAAATATTGACAATAAACAGCTACGTTACTGGTTTATGTATTTACTATACTATACTTTTGTTATTTTTAAAGTGTCCTCTTTCTACTTATAAAGTTTGCTGTCAAACAGTGTTCCACGTTAAGTCTCATATATCTTGTGCTTGCTCTCTTTCTGGATGGCATTATTCTCTTGGGCTTGATTTAATCTCGTGCTGTTTTGTGCAGTAAGACGCTGTGGAGGCCTGTAGCCTAGAAGCAGTACGCTGTACCATACAGGTAGGTGTGCAGCAGGCTGTCCCTTCTAGGTTTGTATAACAATACTCTGGGATGTTTGCAAAATGAAAAAATGGCCTAATGATGTATTTCTGAGACAGTATCCCTGACATGATTGTACATAGGACTTGAGTTTTGAAATAGTCATTAAACAACTTTTGAGAAATGACTTGACAACATAACTGCCCTCTTTATTTCCCTTGGGGGTACTTCTGGGAAAGTAGTACATGAACTAAGCACAAAGCAGGAGACTGTAACTGGCAAGGTCGGCTCTGCCCACCAGGAGGCAGCGCATGGCAGGGAATCAACTCACCGATCAGAAGCCAGTAGTTCCTCAAGTAGTTGAGCTTGTTCTTCCCTTTGAGGCCAGGGTTAAACTTTAGGTCCGTGCTGGGTGTGATCACACACTCCCCTTTGTCCCCAACGGTGACACCGTCAGTCTGGGGGCCCTCCAGCAAGGGAAAGGTGCTGCCTCGGGGCTGTGGGGACAGAACTGAAGTGAGGCCTGGGCAGCCCTTGCAGGTGAACAGGCCTTCCCTTCCTGTGACGGTCCTAAGGGACGGTCCTAGGACAGTCAGAGCAAGACACAAAAGTGAGGGACGGCAGGGGAGGCTCCCCGCTCAGGGCGTGAAATGCTGTGCTGAGGTCTTTACATAGACACCTTTCAAATTCTTTTGTCTAGGAACTGGGAACAGGTGTGTGTGGAGCTGTAAGCGGCTACTGTGAGCAGCAGTGTAAGTGAAGGAGAATGCCAGGGCACCGAGCAGCCCACAATCCCTGCACGTGACCAGGGTGGAGTAAGCGCCTCCAGGAGCCCGCTGCTGGCTCGGGCCCTGCTAGACCTCAAGTGAGGCTGCCCTGCTCCTGGGAGCCGCTGACCAACTCCGCCTCCCTGGGAAGACAAGTGATGCCAGCCAAACGCCTCAAACACCAAATGAGCGGCCAGGACCATGAGGCTTCAAAGGCCCAGAGACGGAGCGCTATGCAGGTCAGGAAGGGGTGAAGAGGATCTGAGTAGCGAAAAGGAGGAAGGGGCGGGCCGGAGGGTGAGGTGCAGGCTGAACAAAAGCTAAGAGAGATGGACAGGGAACTTCTGAGATCGGACGCAGCAGTGGGGAGGACGGCACCGTGGGACGCAGTGAGGAGAGCTGTACCCACCGGCGGGGGTTAGGCAAAGGGAGTAACCAGGGCTTCCCATGCCCAGCGAGCTGTTTGCCACGCAGCTCTCCTCGAAAGGAGAAGGTGGATGTGCAGGAAATGTTCTAAGATGTGTGTCTTGCATTCTTAACCAAGAGATGCTTATATAGGACTCAAAGTCACTCTGCAAAAAGGAGCAGGAGCAGTTAGGAGGCTGCATCTGTGAGCCTCCCTCCCCCACCTCGCAAGGAGACTTACCAAAACAGCAACCCCCTCGTGGACCATTGAGGGGGAGGCATAGAGGCTCGTGGAGTATTTCCCAACATACAGGGTGGGCCTAGGAGGGAAACAGACACATGCATCCCACAGTCCTTCAAACGGGGCTTTTTGCAGAAGAATCCCAGCCCCAGCCCAGCTCCAAACACCACCCAGAAGAACAGCCAGATGAACTCCTAAGCACGCTGTGGAAGCTAGACTCCTGCCCTGGCAGAACTGGACTGCAGGCTCCGCTGCCACTCACTGCCTGGTGTCCTCATCTGCAACGGGCGGGGCTGTACTCAGCCATCCCCACGGCGCCCCCAGAAAGGACCACAGGCAGCGATCACCCGGGAGAGACTGGCACTTGCGACCACAGCAAAGCCCCTAAGATGGTGGTGTATAATTTAGAGAAAACATCCCTGCGTATCATCTCATATTCTCTTCTCCAAAAGCTCTCTCAAGCGGGAAACTGAGGCTGAGGGGCGGGGTGGAGAGCACAAGCCCCCTGAATCGAGGACACATGCACCCTAACAGTGTGGGCCTGATTTTTAAGAGAATATGACTTCCAGTAAAAACTTAGAAAATACATGGAATTGGAAAACGAGTACATCTCTTACAGTCCCACAGCCTGAGATATATCCAAATTGTGCTATGAATACTGTCTCTTTCCTGTCCTCATCCATCACTTTAATTCATTTAAGACTTAAGAATTCTGAAGCACTCCAACCAACCGAGCCACCCAGCCAGGGCTTAATGATTTCTTTCTAGGTTTTGGGTGTAATTTCTTCCTTGTCCAGGAGTTATATTCTGGGGTTTCTGAATGAGCCAGTCTTGGCTCTTTGTTCTCCTTACGGCTTCAGAGTCATCTACCAAGCCCTGCCCCAGTGTGTGGTGTGGCACGCTGCAGCAGGACCAAAGTGTCAGGTCACGGAGGCCCTCTTCTGCCCCGAGTTCCCCGACTCACGTCAGCTTGCTCTTGGCCTCCGTCTCCTTGGGGAAGGGGTACTTCCACTTGGTGATGCGCCCCACCTCCCCGGACATGAAGGTCAGGTAGCGCAGGGTCTCCACAGCCACGTTGATGTGCATCACCTTCCGCAGCCCCTCCCGTTGCCAGATGTAAAAGGCCACCACAGGGGAAGCGTAGTTTTGGATCCACAGGACGTCGCCAGATTCACTGTCCACCGTCACCACCAGCCCATCGCCATTGGATACAAAGTGGGACATCTCTGCACAGATCAGACAAACAAAGCCACATCGAGTCTCGCCCTGTTCATTCTGCAACCACATCCTCATGTTCCGGCAGGTTGCGGCCACTCAGCTAAAGGAAACAAGGCTTCTGGAGTGTTCTCAGATCTCCCCGAACAGTTCCAGGAAGCTCACTCAGGCTCTCCCACAGCCACACACCAGGGGCTGCCTGGTTTGTAAGCCTAAGGCAGGATCACCCTCTGGAAGGCGAGTTACTTAGGGACGCTCTTCAGCATTCCATTTGCTTAGTGAGAGTAAATGCTGAGCAGAAAGGAGCCAATGGGGATGCATTTGACAACAATCGTTTCAAACCTACTGATGGAGCTCAAAGTCAGGGCTGAACACATCTGACCTCAGAGCAGGTTTCTATCAGACTTCCTGACCCCGGTATTAAGCTGGCGGGATAGGTTTTTAGTTTTCATTTGAGTTGGGGGAATGTTTGCTAGAGAAATAACTGGAGGGTGAGCCACATGTAGGCAGTGATTTGTTATTGTCACAGGTGATGCTTTTTCCTGCTTCCCACTGGGCTTCTAAGCAAGTTCCTTCTGAGACACAGAGGGACTGGCAGAGTGCGGCTTCCCTCCTCTCAGGCTACCTTGCGCCATTTTACTCGGCTTTCCCTCTTCACTTCTCACCAGGACCTGCCTTAGGCGCTGCCTGTGGAAGTTTTTACTCTAATTCCATGGGAAGTCCAGAACCTGCTGACCAAGGGTGAAGATCCAACTTTCCCTCTGGAGCGAGCCTTTTCTCCTGGATCACAAGGACCACCCAGCCTGGCAAAGCCACCCGGAGTACTCACTGTAGTCCACGTCGTCCTCGGGCAGGGAAGCTGCGTAGTCGAAATAGGTGGCGTTCCACCGGAGCTCTCGGGTTTTGGTGTCGTACATGGTGATGGTGTATTCTGAGGACACACACCAGCCCGTTACCCAGAGGGGCTGTGGCACCCACTGAGGTTCTGACCTTATCTACATTACAACAGACAGGTCCTCCCTAAACTGCCTGCAGAAAAGCCCAGGCCATCAAAGTGGAGAGAGAAAAGGCCATGTGGACAACTGAAGTCTCAGACCCATAAGCGAACCCAGCCAACAATGGGGCGCAGAGATGAGCCACCCCTGTGGTACCCTCAAACTCAGGACTCATAGAATCAAGAGCAGTTTCACAGTGTTGTTCAAACCATGTACATTCAGGGGTGGTTTATTATACAGCAATAGGCAGATGATGTTAGAAATTGGTGCCTCATAAAGTGGGAAGGGTCATAACCCAAACCTAAAACACGTGGCACTGACTGGGAGGCCGAAAGATCGACGTGGAGACTGAAAGAGCAGGAAGAAAACTACTGAAAGCCGAAAAGGAGTAACCCAGGTTATGGGTGGTGATCATTTACCTAATGATCTGGCGAAAGAGATTTCCATGCAGAATGCAGGAAGCGCCGAATGGCTTCTCTCAACTGCATATGACTCATTGCAAGACAGATAAACTCAAGAAGAAACAATTTGGTTTTCGAACTGAAGAGAGAAGAAATATAGAGGGTGCAGGACTGACCTTCCAGCTGAAAAAGATTCTCAATGTAAAAAATGGCTTTAGGGCAAAGATGAAGTCCAGGGTGCTACCAGCAAAAAACAGCCTCAGGGTCCAGATCAAATCAAGGGTGAGGCAGTGAGCCCTTGTCCAGTAGCTCAGTTGGTTAAAACGTTGTGGTTGCAGGTTCAATCCCCGGTCAGGGCACATATAAGCAGCAACCAATGAATGCATGAATATGTGGAACAACAAATCAATATTTCTCTCTCTACAAATTGATTAAAAAAATAAAGTGAGGCAGTAAGACCCTTCTTTGAGACCTCTGAGATTTAAGGTGGTATTTCACAGACCTTCTGCTATTAATTTAGCACTTCCTACCTAGACCTTCTGCTAGATTAGAGGGTTCTAAGTACGGTGAGAGTGTGGTCCATAGCACAAAGTAGAGAGGTTTGTGGGTTTGTTTAAACTTCTAGAATGGACTATAATTTGACACATGCAAAATCTATTTCCCCAGCCCCTGGTTCTGGGCTGGCTTCCTGACTTGCTTTGACCAGCAGACTGCAGTGGAAGGGAGGTTCTGAGCTCAGGCCTTAGAGGCACTGAAACGCCCAGGGAGGACCCAGCTATCGTGGAAAGAGGTCCCGGCTCTCTGGTGCTGAGCCAAGGCTCCAGGCACCTGAGTGAACCCAGCCAACAGCATGTGGAGACCACTGATCCCTGTTGAGCCCTCCCTGAATTTCTGACTCAAGGAATCCTGAGCAATAAAGCGTTGGTGCTTGAAGCCACTAAGTTAAGGTGGCTTGTTAAGCAGCAATAAATAATGAAACAATAGAGACCTTCTGCACATGTAACAGGAGAGCCCTCCCAGCTTCTACAGGGCCCCGGATTAGCCTCACTCGTGCTTAGAAAAGCAGTTTCTACAGCACCTAGAGGAAGGTGCCATCTCTTTTTTACAGCCTTGGCTACCTGAATGTTTAGACCAGTGGTCGGCAAACTAGCAAGCCACATGAGACTCTCGAGCCACGGTTTGCTACTCTGTTGACTAATAAGTTTGCCGACCACGGGGATAGGGGTTTAATCACAAGGAACAACAGCCTGTAATTATTGGAATCGAGAGTCTAAGTCAGTGGTCGGCAAACTTATTAGTCAACAGAGCAGCAAACTGCAGCGGCTCTCGAGCCACAGTTTGCTGACCACTGGTTTAGACAAACTTAGTGCTCAACTATAATGATTTTTTTTTTTTAATTCTCACCTAAGGACATGTTCATTGATTTTAGAGAGGAAGAGAGAGAGGGGCAGAGACGAAGAAAGGGGAAGGGGGTGAAAAGGGACTGGAAGAGGGAGAGGGAGAGGGAGAGAGAAAGAGAGAGAGAAACATCAATGTGAGAGAAAAACATCGATTAGTTGCCTTCCATTTGCACCTTGACTGGGGATCGAACCCATAAACTTTCGGTTTATGGATGACGCTCCTACCAACTGAACCACCCAGCCAGGACTTAATGATTTCTTTCTAGGTTTTGGGTGTAATTTTTCCTTCGAAATGTTTCCTGCTTCCCTTTCAGCTCTGTGTTAACTGTCTGTTCCACAATCTGTATGGAGTGCTGGAAGATGTCAGGTGCCGCACACATGC
Source organism: Lasiurus borealis (assembly GCA_004026805.1). Classification (NCBI taxonomy): domain Eukaryota; kingdom Metazoa; phylum Chordata; class Mammalia; order Chiroptera; family Vespertilionidae; genus Lasiurus; species Lasiurus borealis. Next base: position 186 of record PVJN01025807.1, on the reverse strand, counting down.
AATGAATAAGGCAGATCCCTGCAGTGAAAGGGCTCAGCACCACCCACTGACTCGCTCCAACATCTGGGCACCTGCTACCTGTTACGGCAGGTGAGTGAAGCTAAGTCCTGCTCTTGGGAAGCTGATGGTGCAGTGCAGGAGGCAGAAAAGTAGGCAAATATGATTTAGAAACATGTAGTGACAAGT
>PVJN01025806.1:0-28849 GCA_004026805.1 Lasiurus borealis | reverse complement strand
AGCATGGCACCCAAAGTTGAATTAAGGCCCAATCTACAACTTAGCATCCTTAATTCTTTGGACATGTAACTACTTTGAGCCTCAATTTAACCAACTTTAAGGAGAACTAATGCCTCCTCCAATGCTTTAATTGTGCTAACTGTAAACTGAGATTGTGCAATTATTTAAAAGTTGCTAAACATTCAAAACAATAAACCGACAGAATTCAAATGGCCTCATTTTGGCTGAAAGTAGCCTTTATAAACTTGCCTACATACAAGTGAAGGTGAAACTTAATTGTAATGTTAACTTAAAGATGGCTTAGCTACCAAAGAATGTAATGTTCTAATGAGTCAAACTAAACATTTTAAAGATTATATATAATCAAGTCAGAGGCTTTTGTCTAAGCAATGGCGGGAGTTATGGGGAAAAGAACTGAATCTATAGTACTAGTATATAAAAGCCAAGCGACTGGATCGTCAGAACGAGAACAACCGATGACTATGATATGCACTGTGCCAGTCAACTGGATGAATCAGGGCCCAATCAGCCCCCAAACCCAGATCAGGGCTGGGCAATCCCCCACGTCCCCTCTACCCCCATCCCCACTGGCCTGATCAGGACCCATCAGCGCCAACCAGCCAGACCCCACCCATGCACCAATTCATGCACCAGGCATCTAATAGGTTCATAAATGTACTCAACTCGAATACTTTCCCTCCCAACTACTCCATGAAAAAGCATGAACTGAAAATATGCTTAAAGTAAAATAGCACATTTTAAAGTCATAACCAACATTCATTAAGCAGCAAACAATTCATTACAAAATCTCCAAATCCTAAAACCTGTGCATCAAAATCTCTCTTACCCTGGCCAGTGTTGCTCAGTGGTTGAGCATCGACCTAGGAACCAAGAAGTCCCGGCCAGACTCCTGGTAAGGGTACATGCCCAGGTTCTGGCTTGATCCCCAGCAGGGGGAGTGCAAAAAGCAGATGATATTTCTCTCTCATCAGTGTTTCTATCTATCCCTCTCCCTTCCCCTCTCACCAAAAATCAATAAAAACATTTTTTTTTAAAATAAAGAAAAAAGGTCTTTAAATCATGTGTCCTTTCCTCCACTTGATGTTAAAAACTGCCAGAGCTGCTGCACGGACACCGCCGTTACAAACAGCAGCTTGGGCAGTTGATAGCTGTTACTGTACAGCAGTAATTCTCAAACTTTCTGGTCTCAGGATGCTTTTGTAACTTTCAAATTTTACTGAGAATCCCAAAAAGCATTTGTTTATATGGGATTTTGTCTCCCAGTATTTACTGCATTGGAAATTTCTTTAATGTTTACTCATTTAAGTAACCAGAAATCCATCACATGTTAACATAAATAACTTAAAAAATAACTGCTTCCCAAAACAAAAATTGTTAGAAGCATGGCACTGTTTTACATTTTTGCAAATCTCTTTAATTCTGGCTTAATCAGAGACAGCTGGATTCCCTTATTTGCTTCTACATTCAATCCCTTTCAATAAGCTGTTTTTGTAGTCACATATGAAGCAAACCTGCCATCATACAATTATAACGCAATTATTTTTAGTAACCTTTCAAATAATTGTGGATATTCTTCTTAGATACTACACCAAAACTCCACAAGTGCTTACTTCATTCATATTCGAGTATGAAAGCTGAAACCAGATCAATAAATCCTTTGTACTTCGTTGCATCAAAATCCATGTGTCTACCTTGCACTTTGAATGTACCTTTTACCCACAAGTGATTTTATTACACTATGACTGGTGATTTGGAAAATGTGGGCTCACTGAATTATACATATATATCTTCCAGATGCTGACACATTATTACACCCTATCCAAAAAACTATACGGATTAATATCACGATTCAAATCAGAAACTTGTTTAATTGTTGAGAGGCTCTCAAGCATCACAATGGCAGAAACAATCTTTCCAAAATTCTGATTTTGGCTTGAAAGCTCAAATTTTATCATTGACCACAAATACTGTTATTTTCCTTAAAAAGGCAGGCTCATTTCATTTTCAAATAAATGTTCAATACCCACAGCTCATCACTTGTCTTTTTCAGGTAAAAAGAGAGCTTCATGAGAAAAGCATTAGTTTAGTGCTTCATAAACAATCATACATGCGTCCTTCTCAAAATACAGCCATTTCTACTTTTTAGATATAGCTTTTTGTGTAATTCCCATTTTATCACAGAATGTTTAAAAGACAAACTCAAGGGTAAAGATTTAATAAAAGGAACATTCCTGATTCATCAAGGACTTTTTAAAAACTTGCGTTTGTTGAAGAAATACAATGACTCCTGGTACAATGCTACTCTGCCTTGATTCTTCCTAAGTCCTGAATAGCATTAGCCATCATTTCTTTTGCACCATTGGTACAAGTGTCAATAGAGTATAAAAACGTATGTCAGCACTCTTCTGAAAATAGTTTGGATTTTATATACTACTTAAAAGGATCTCAGGGCCTCCCACACCCCAAGGCTGCCACAGATCACTCTGTGAACCACTGCTACAAACAATATCAGTATCCACCACCATGTCCCAGCTGCAACTGTGATGACCACATGAAACTACTCCAATCCCTTTTGGTGACAGTCCCACAAATATTTGGGTAAAAGCTACTGTACCCTCCAAGTTTCTTGCTAAATATCTCTTCCAGTAACTTTCACAACGTTCTATGAATATGGCCTAAATGCCAGGTCACTGATACTGGTTACTCTCCTTGAAGTGTTTTAAGTGTGCCAGCCAGAACTGAGCTGATGCAATAATAATCTGATCAGCACAGAAATCGGAATATAGTTTTCAAGGGCATTATACTCTGTATTAATGCAGTGGTTCTCAACAAAAAGATTGTTGAAGACCTCTAGAGTCTTCTTTTTGGCTGTCACTACTAGGAAGATGGGAAGGTGGGCTGCTGAAACCTAGCAGACAGAGGAGCAGGAATGCTGTCATACACTGGAAAATACACAGGACAGCCCCATGGAAGCCATTATACAGCCCAACGTGTGAGAAACTCTACTAATGAACCCCATTACCATCAAAATTGTTGGAAGCTTTCACCACCATCGCTCTTAAATCATATGAGCCTTTCAAAATTATATGATTTTTAGTCAAAATATGGGCTTGTTCACAATGTTGTGTACTGACCTAAACTTCCATAATTTATTTTGATTCGGTCCAATTTGACAACTCACCAGTGGTCTATGCCTCAAACCCTACCCACCCACCCAAATTTGACAGGACAGGCATACCAAAAATTAAAGTGAAAATTTGACAGGACAGGCATAGCAAAAATAAAAGTGAAAGTCGAACCTAATATAGCCTAGAAATCACAATTCAAAACCTCACAGGAACAAAAACTAAAGACAGCTGACACCAGAAGATGAAAAACAAAGCACATTAATGAGGGAAAAGGTCTATCTAAGTAGGCAAATTGGGTCTTTTGTTGTACACGTAGGGTTAAAAATGAGAGGAGCAGCTAATGAAAACTTGCCATGTTGTTCACATTTCAAGCAGCACACTGGGAAGGGAACAACCCTGTATAAATTTGCTGTCTTGACTCTGTCTTCCATCTTATTCCTTTGAACTAGTCAAAGAATTGAAAGCACCTAGGTTTTCAAAGGAAATGTATACATCCGTCCTCAAAAAAAAGTTTGGGAAAAGTAGGTATAAATGGACTTTTACTTTCTCGAAAGACAAATTATTACTTGAGCTATTTCCTCATGAACGCCTTTTACTGCATACATTTCCTATCACTGGTCGATTTTTAAACACAGACATGATTACCAGGAAGAGACGTCCCTTTCCAAAAGCAGCAACAAAATGTGAGCTAACGCAAAGAAATCCCATGGCATCAGGGCAAACTTGCAGGAGTAAGTGCTGCTGAACCCAAGGCCACAAAGACCTTGCTTCTCCTGGTGCCTCTTCTCACGGTTCCGGGAAAGGAGGCATCAGTCAGGGATCTTGCAGATTCCAAGATCTTAGATCTCCATATTTAATGAAAACAACCTTATTCTCATTACAAAAACATGTTGCTAAGCCTCTTAACAAAAAGAGTGTGTGGAGAAAAAAAAGGGGTATGCAATTCTTTTTTTTAACTATGGTGTAAAAAGCAGTAGATGTCTTTCTTTAAAGTCTGTGCCAAAGGTAGAGTCTCACCTGTAAGAGAGACATGCACACGCGCACATGCACACACACACACACACACATACGGACTCACGTACAGGGTGAGGGACAGATTTCCAGTTGTTTGTACGGAATACAATCATTATTCATTAGTAATAACACAAGAATATAAACTGTCCTGCAACTCTAAACCTATTTTTGCCCCACCCTCTAAGTAAAACTACCATGGATAGGTGCAAAAAAAAAAACAAAAAAAAAAAACAAAAAACTGTCTTTACTTAAAAAAGAAAAACTGACGTGCTCCAGGAGGTGTCTAGAAACCATAATGTTGCATGGAAGTAAAAACTCCAGTGTCGATGCTGCACTTCGTGGTGGCGCTACGGAGACACCACCTCCCCGCTCCCGGGGGTGACAGGGGGGCGCGCTTACTCCGGGATTCTTCAAGACGGGGAGACACGCAGCCTCCCCCTTTACAGGCCTCGGCACGGCTGTAACCTTCCCGCCCCAACAACGCCTTCTAAGCCTCTATGTCCTCCTCCTCCTCCTCCTCCCAGCGAGGAGGGGGGACTCTGCACCAAGATTTTAAATCAAACACGCAGGCCCGGGCGGCGGGAAGGCGCGCACACAAGGGGCTGGCTGGGTTTGGGGTCCGCCGTCAGGAAAACACCACAAAGTATCGCCCGGAGGTGGAGGGAGGGGGAGCAGGAAGCAGGTGTCCCGCCCGGCGGGAACGGGGGGCGAAAGGGGGCGCAAAATCCCATCAAAACAAACGGCGGCGCGCGACACGGAAGCGGACGCGTGTCGGAGGGCACGCCGGGAGCGCCCCTCTCCGGGCGGCGGGGGTGGGGGGTGGAGGAGGAGGAGGGCTCCCCACAGCGGGGCCCCCTCGCTCCACACCGGGCTTCCCACGCCACCTCCGACGGATGGAAAAGGGTGTTCGTGCTGGGGCCGCCGGAAGCGCGGAGAGAGGGACGCGGCGGAAGGGGACGGGGACCAGGGGCGGCAAAAGGCTCCGGCGGCGCGCGCGACCCGCGGCGAACAGGGCCCCCCTTCCCCGCCGCCACCGCCGCCGCGGCCGCCGGCAGCCCCGCTTGGGGTTTGGTTCGGGCGCGGGGGCCGGCGCGGGGCAGCGGGGGCCGCGGAGCTGGGTGCCCGGCTCTCCCGGAAGGGGAAGGCCCGGTCACCGGCGGCGGCGGAGGCCGGGAAGGGGTGGGGGGAGCGGGGCCCGCGCACCAGCGGGAAGTGCGGCAGCGAGCGGCTGAGGAAACAGGAAGAGCCCCGCTCCCGCCGGCCTCCCCCCGCGGGGCGAGGGCCCGGCTCGCGCGCCCCGCTCCCCCTCCGGCCCCGACGCGCCCCCCCACCCCCACCCCCACCCCCAGGCCCCGCCAGCAGCACGCGAAAGGCAAACAGGACCCAAAGGACTTACAACGGCATCGTCTCCGGCGCCGGCACCGCCCAGTCACTTCCCCCCCGCAACCGCCGCCGCTGCCGCCCTGGGCATGATCCACTGAGGCGGGAGGGAGGGGGGGGCCTGCCGCAGCCCAGGGTCCAACCCCGCTCCCGCACCCGCTCCCGCCGCTTTAAGCGCTTCTCCTCCTTCCCCCTCGTCCTAACATGGCGCCCGAGCGCTACCACAGCAACGTTCTAGAACCACTGACGCCGCCACGCACGCCGTGCGCGCGCCGGCCGCCGAGGCCGCCCGGCGCCGCGGGGGCTCACGGGAAATGTAGTTCCGGAGGCGGCGGGCGGCCGGGGCATTTCCGCCGCAATCCCTACGACACACCGCTTCCGCGATGGAGGGCAGGGAGGGTGTGTGTGTGTGTGCGGGAGCCTCCGGGGGGCGGGAGGTCTGTGCCGTGTACGACTGGGGCGATGCGGCCCGGACGGCGCGAGGAAGGGCTCCGGGAGGCGAGGGGCCGCTCCCGGCGCTTTGTGAGGTCGCCCGAGGTCGAGGAGCTGGGAGGGGAGCGAGGCGCGCGCATGGGCGCCCCGTGTGTGTACCGAGCGAGCGCGGGGCGCAGAGCGCGGCCACGTGGGGCGAGAGGGGGGATGCCTTGCGGGGGTCACAAGTTACCCACGTGCTTCCTACTGCGAGGCCAAGTGAGACGCGGCCGCGTTGCCAAGAAGAGGGGCGCCGAGGTGCCTTGGGGACCCACCTTGCCCCGGCCGGGGTCCCCCGGACCCAGCGCCGTTCGGCTCTTCTGCCCGCCGACGCGCCCCCGCGGGCTCCTGGGACGGGCCGGCTGCCGGCGAGAGGTGGCGGGGCCGGGCGGCGGGCGCCGGTCCGGTAACGCGAGCTCATGGTGCTCCGTCGCCAGGGACGCCGCGGGCTGGTGCCGCCGTCGCGCAGGAGGAGGAGGAGGAGGAGGAGATGATGGGTCGGCGCCCGCCATGGGCTTTATAAGCGGACCCTGACACCCGTGGCTCTATCCTCTCAATCCGCCTCCGTTCCCCCAGGCTGTGCCTCTCCCCCAGCCCTAACCCCTCCCTAGGGTGGGGCCGCGGAGCCTCCCCTCCCATCTCCCACCCCCTACTCCCCAGCCCCCAGCCCCCAGCCGCAGTGTGAGAAACCCAGCCCCAGCCAGGCTTCCCTGGAATATTCCCCCATCTTTTTTTTTTTTTTAATATATATATTTTATTGATTTTTATTTATTTATTTTTTTTCAGAGAGGAAGGGAGTGGGATAGAGTCGATGGGAGAGAAACACCCATCAGCTGCCTCCTGCACACGCCCTCCTGGGGATGTGCCCGCCACCCAGGTACCTGTCCTTGACCGGAATCGAACCCGGGACCCTTCAGTCCGCGCAGGCTGAGGCTCTACCCGCTGAGCCACACCGGCTTCCGCTCCCCCCATCTCCTCATTGGGGCGCCGTTATAAAGTGTCATGCAAGTTGATGGAAGGGCGGGGCAGGAAGGAAGCAATAACCTGAAGTTAAAAAAAAAAAGTTGTTGTTTTTTTAAATACATTTTATTGATTTTTTTACAGAGAGGAAGGGAGAGGGATAGAAAGTTAGAAACATCCATGAGTGAGAAACATCCATCAGCCGCCTCCTGCACGCCCCCCAACTGGGGATGTGCCCGCCACCAAGGTACATGCCCTTGACCCGAATCGAACCTGGGACCTTTCAGTCCGTAGGTAGGCGGATGCTCTGTCCACTGAGCCAAACCGGTTTCAGCTAAAAAAAAAGTTTTAAATTCCTTAACTATACAATGGAAATTTAACAAAGAATGTCCATTTCACTGCCCTCAACCCCCCCAAAAATCATCCAGTGCTGCTAGCCTTCCGGGACTGAGGGACGGCTCCGTGGGAGAAATGCAGAGGCCAAACCTGCGTCATCCCATCTGATAGCCATTTACCTACCGACCACCTGGGGCTTCTGTGTGTCACACGGGAGAGATGGAACGCAGATGTCCGAGGGCTCAGTATGAGCAAAGGAATGCGAGCCGCCTCGCTGGTGATGTTTCGTCATTGTTTGGGATGTGGGGCCTTCAAGAGAGCATTGGGAAAGTTCATTCCCGCCTGTTCCTTTTTACATGGTTTAAGCATGGCTACTGGGAAATACTAAATTGTATTGCGCTCCCGTCATTTCTGCTGAACGGCACTGCCTGGAGACAGAGCTGCATTCAATTCTCACGTCTTCTGCTTACTGCTGACCCTCTTGTCACCAAGGTGGCCTTGCTTAAGGACCCAAGGGCAAATGTGTCCTTCAAAGTTTGGAAATCGCCGAGACCGGTTTGGCTCAGGGGATAGAGCGTCGGCCTGCGGACCGAAAGGTCCCGGGTTTGATTCCCAATCAAGGGCATGTACCTTGGTTGCGGGTACGTCCCCAGTGGGTGTGCAGGGGGACAGCTGATCCATGTCTCTCTCTCATCGATGTTTCTGACTTTCTGTCCCTCTCCCTTCGTCTCTGTATAAACAATAAAATATATGTATTTTAAAAAGTTGGGAAATCTGAGATCCAGAGAAACCAATAAACTATTAAGGCCGTTGGTCTGAAAACTTGCTCATAAAGATGGCTTTTTGAATTCAAGAATGGGAACTTCTTGTCGGAATCGGTGTGGCTCAGTGGATAGAGCGTCGGCCTGAAGACTGGAAGGTCCCAGGTTCGATTCCAGTCAGGGGCATGTGCCTGGGTTGTGGGCACATCTCCAATGTGGGGCGTGCAGGAGGGCGGCTGATCCATGTCTCTCATCGATGTTTCTGACTTTCTATCCCTCTCCCTTCCTCTCTGTAAAAAAGCAATAAGATATATTTGAAAAAAAGAATGGGAACTTCTTGAGCTCAGGGCTGGCCTCTGCCAGATGGGAAAAGGAGAGGTGGACATCAGCCAGGCATCAGCTGGAGCTGCCCTGCACCACTCTGGTTTCAGTCTCCCATAGACGGATGCAGCTAGGCAGCACAACTGAAGAATATTTGTAACTAGAGGCCCAGTGCAGGGAATGTGTTCGGGGCCGGGAGGAGAGGGGGGGCATCCTTCAGCCGGACCTGCACCCTCTCACAATCCAGGACCCCTGGGGGGATGTCCACCCGCTGGCAGTTGGACATCCCTCTTACAATCTGGGATTGCTGGCTCCTAACCATTCGCCTGCCTGCCTAATTGCCCCTAACCACTCACCTACCTGATCACCCCTCACTGCCTCCGCCCCTGCCGCAGCAGCTTCATCCAAAAGGATGTCCAGAAGGACATGCAGCTGGCTGGTCTAGTTAGCATATAATGCTTTTATTATCAGATATTGCTTGCTCAAGACCTTTAAAACGAACTATATTGGCAGATGGAGTTAAGGTTTTATATAGGAGGTGACTTTAGAAACGTCCTGATAGAAAAGTTAAAACTTGCCCTAGATGGTTGGGCTGGCGAACCAAAGGGTCCCGGGTTCGATTCCGGTTTCAGGCTTCTTCAAAGCCCTAGCCCTGATCAGGACAGGTGCAGGAGGCAACTGATTGATGTGTTTCTTTCATATAAATATTTCTCTCTGTCTTTCCCTCTCTTCCACTCCCCTTACAAAAAAATCCATGGAAAAAAAATATTTTAAAAAAGAAAGAGAGGGTGGCCAGACAAGACCTCTTGGAAGTGCTGACCTTTGAGCTGAGTGGCCTGAAGCCATTCTGAGAGATCTGAATGTTATCTTTAGAGCTGGGGAAGCCGTTGGAAGTTTAAAACTGAAGGAGGTTACGTGTATATGTTTTTGAAAACATCACTCAAAAGGGTAGGGAATGCATTTGAACTGGGAGCGATTTTTCAAGTTGAAGATTCTTGCCAGGGTGAATTCAGGTAGAAGGTGATGACACTTGAAATAAAGGAGAACAGAGGGAGCCAGTTTGAGAGAGACTTAGGCAGGGTCTTTAGTCCTGGTTGTGGGAGGTGATGGAGTGGGAGAAGACAAAAATGATTCCAAAGGCTCTAGGGATGGTGACAGGACGAATGGAGCCACTGGTAAATGAAACGAGAAGCAGGAAGATAACTGGGTCTCACGGGCGACGGGAAACGGTTCAGGCACTGAGGTGAGAAGCCAGGGCTGGAGATAGAGGTTATGAGCCCTGAAAGCAAGAATGCTGTTGGGGAATCATGTGTCCGTTCTGGAAAGGATCTGAACATTTAACCCAGTCCCTGCAACCTAATCTATCTATATAAAAGGCTAATGTGCCACGTGTCCCCTTGGGAGTTCGACCTGGAGACCGGAAGTTTGATCACTCACGATGATGTGCACTGACCACCAGGGTGTGGTTCGGAATGAAGGAAGGCCCTAGCTGGCAGCTGGAAGGCCCCGCCTGATCCTGATCGCCCACCAGGCCTAGGGACCCTGCCTGTGCACAAATTTCATGCACCAGGCCTCTAGTGCCATTAACATTTCCCACATAAGTAAGGAGCCAGGTGTCCCCACATCCCCCACGTTTAGGTCCCAAGTAAGGGTATACAGTGGTACCTCGAGATACGAGTGCCCTGACATAAGAGATTTTTGAGATATGAGCCATCGAGCGAGCGATTTTTGCTTTGAAATACGAGCAACATTAGAGATAGGAGTCATCGGGTGGATCGGCCAGCTGCACACGACCCACCAGTTTACCGCGACTCGAGCGTCTCATAGATTCCCATGCCTCAAGGTTACAGAACGAATTAAACTCGGATCTCGAGGTACCACTGTAACTTGAACCGAGGAAAGTGGAGAGTGAGATAAAGCCAATTACCCATCCATGGCTAAGACTGTGGCCTGGCCGTGCCTGTTCTCAGAGCCTCTGCCCACTCCCTCTGGCTGCTTCCTGTGTCCACGGCCACTGCCTGTCTTTCACCCCAGCCCTGGCCCACCCCAGCGCCGTTTCCACCAGCTGCTCAGAAGAGGGTAGATGTCGTCAACCAGCGTCTTAAGTTTTGTTCCGACGGCAGCGTCATCCACAGAGGGAAGAACTCTTAAACTGGTTCTCAGCTACACGGCGCGTTCGAATCCAAAATGCGCACCGCTGTTCTTGGCAGAACCTCTTCACCTCCTGGGGGCGCAGCCATCGGAGATCCTGAGTGAGATGGCGAGTCTCAGCCCAATAATAACTCCCCTGGCTCTTCGCTGGGGCACACGCTCTGTCAACCAGTTCAGTTAAAAACCAGAGTTGTGAGTCACTCAAGGAAAAATAACATTAGCACTTGCGTCGAATGAGTACTGCTGCTCTGAAGCTGCCTTTTCTTTAAATTCCCCTTCTTCCCCTTTTAGATGTGTGTGTGTGTGTGTGTGTGTGTGTGTTTGGGAGAATGTGCCTCCCGCCATCTGCACGCCAGGGAAGAGAACCACAACAGCGTGTGGATCAGAACCTTCCCCGAACCTGTGCCGCCCCTCGTTCCTGCCTCTCCGTCAACAGCACAGTCCTGGAGCCAAAGCCCCCTCAGTCTCTGTGATTCCTTCCTTCCTTCCCTCGCTCCCCATGGCCAAACCAGGACCCAATCCCACTGAGGCCACCTCCAATGTCCATCTGAGGTCCATTCCCTTCTCTACACGTCCTCAGCCACCACGCCCACCTGAGCCACTGTCTTCTCCTAGAGCAGCGGTTCTCAACCTGTGGGTCTCGACCCCTTTGGGGGTCAAACGACCCTTTCACAGGGGTCGCCTAAGACTATTGGAAAACACCTATTCCCCATGGTCTTAGGAACCAACACACCACTCCTCGGTGTAGCAAAGTGTAGCCATGTAGTTTACTGTTGTCATAAGAAGACAGTTGCCCATGCTACACCACGATTCAAGACAAAATTTCATTTATTTGTCATTAGAAATATTTCACAATATATATTTACATATTGTTTTTGTGATTAATCCCTATGCTTTAATTATGTTCCATTTGTAACAACAAAAATACATCCTGCCTATCAGATATTTACATTACAGTTCATAACAGTAGCAAGATGACAGTGATGAAGTAGCCACGGAAATCACTTTATGGTTGGGGGTCACCACCCCATGAGGAGCTGTCTTAAAGGGTGGCGGCCTTAGGAAGGTTGAGAACCGCTGTCCTAGACCATTACCGAGGCCCGGTACCTTTACCGCCACTTCCTCTCATGCTTCTCTTCTCTCCAGACCCCTCTCGGAGCAGTAGCTGCGTTTTCGGGACGTGCTTTATGAAACCCAAATGACACGGCTTCCCATTGGCTCTTAGAATAAAGCCGGGCTTAGTGAGGGTTTACCAGACCCTGCCCTGCGTGATCTGGCTCTTAATCCTCTCTCCAGCCTCATCTCAGACTCATCACCTTCCAGGCTGTGCTTCAGCCCTCCTCACCTCTCTTCTTCTTTTCTTTCTTCCTCTCTTTCTTTTTTTCTAAAGTATTTTAATTGATTTGTGAGAAGAAGGGAGAGGGAGAGAGAGCAGAAACATCAAGGATGAGAGAGAGCCATGAATAGGCTGCCTCCTGCACACACCCCCACCGGGGATGGAGCCCAAAACCCAGGCGTATGCCCGGGGAATCAAACCTCGACCTCCTGGCTCACAGATGGACGCTGACCACTGAACCACACCTCCCCCGGGCCTGGCCTCTGTTTTCCTGGCACAAACAAAGCTCCCTTCCGCCCCTGCGCCTCCACAGCCAGCCCAGGCGGCGGGAGTTCCTTGGCTGACTCATTCTCCCGTGAGTCAAAAGCTCATGTCACCTTCCTCATTCAGGCCTTCCCAGACCCCTTATCTAATCTTTGTGGATTTGCATTCCACTGGGAGTCCTTATCACAGGACCAGAACCTTCTGTTTGATATTTTTAAGTGATGTATTCCGTCGTCCTCACTAAAATATAAGCTGCACGAAGGTAAGGGATCCTAATACTCCTCAAAGCCCAAAGCCCAAAACAGCGGCCCTTAAAGAACGAAATCATGACTGATTCTTGGAAGACCACATAGATGGTTTCAGGATTTCCATTCAGTCATTCCAGCTCTGCCGGTCAGCTGGCTAACACGAGTAAGACAACCGTTGGGAATTACCTTCGCACGAGCTGCCCTAACAAAATAGCACAGAACGGGCGGAGTGCTGGGGGTGGGGAAGCCCAAGGTCTTGGTGCCAACACGGCCAGTTTCTGGGGGGACTCTTGCTGGCTGGTGGGGGGCAGCGCCGACACTGTGTCTTGCACGCCGGATCCTGCGCAAGCTCTTCCGGGTCTCTTCTCGTAAAAGGAGACTGATTCCCTTGGATCGGAGCCCCACCCTTATGACCTCACTTAACCTTAATTACTTCCTTAGAAGCTCCAGATACAATCACCAGGGGGGAGGGGGAGGGCTGGGAGCTGGTGCTTCCACATATGAATTTTGGGGTATACAAACATTCAGTCCGTAACAGTGATCTTCCCAGTTTGTTAACTCCTGGGAGATCATAACGCCGATTAGTCAGTTATTTGTATGAGTTACGTATTGCTTTCTGGGTAAGGACGGCCACAGCTGAGACCGGTTTGGCTCAGTGGATAGAGCCCCGGCCCTGGGGACTGAAAGGTCCCAGGTTCGATTCTGGGCAAAGGCATGCATCTTGGTTGCGGGCACATCCCCAGTTGTGGGTGTGCCGGTGGCAGCTGATGGATGTTTCTGACTCTATCCCTCTCCCTCCCTCTCTGTAAAAAAATCAATAATATGTATGTATGTGTGTGTGTATATATTTTTTAAAAAAAAAAACTGCCACAAGCTTTAAGCTATTGAAAACAACACACAGTGATCATCACACAGATTCTGTGGGTAAGGGACTCTGACATGGCTTGGGTGTTTCCTCTGCTCCAGGGTCTCTCAGCAAGGCCGCCTGCCTTCCTGGTGTTTCTGGGGTCCCCTCTGACGGTGGGCTGTGGAGGGACCCCCTTCCACGCCGCTTTGCTGGCAGGATTCGGTTCCTGGAAGCTGTCAGGTTGAGGGGGTCAGTGTCACGTTGGCCGTTGGCTCTGCTCTCTCAGTCCCTGGCCACGGGGGCCTCTTGGATCCGGGCGCCGGCTTCATCAGGCCCGGAGGTGGGAAAGACAAGAGCCTGCGCCATCGGCTCGCCCAGCCTCCCCATGGCCTGAGCTCTGCTGCATCCCTTTGGGTCGAAGCCGGTCACAGGCTCTGCCTACACTCCAAGGCCCAGGCACCAGCAGGCAGAGATGGCTGGGGGCCATCTTCCACCAACTAAACCTTGTGTGACACCTAGGATTGTACTCCACCCAACACACTCCTTCAAGACCGGGTCACATTTTGACGACTCTTCATTTTTAATCGACTTTATTGATATCGGTTAGTAACGTGACACAGGTTTCAGGGGTGCCCTTCTATAGCGCATCACCTGCATATGGTCTTGTGTCTCCCACCCCAAGTCTAGTCTCCTTCATCCCCATTATTCCCCCTTGATCCTCTCCTACCATCCCCCTCAATTTTTTCTTGTTGTTTTTTTTTTGTTGTTGTTGTTTTTAGAGAGAGGGAGGAGAGGAGATGGAGAAAGAGAAAGAGAGAGAGAAACATTGATGTGAGAGAGAAACATCAAGCGGCTGCTGCTCGCAGGCACCCGGACCAGGGGCCAAACCCCCCACCTGGGCATGAGTCCTGCCCAGGAATTACACTGGCAACCTTTCAGGGCACAGGAGCCACGCCCCCTCCCCTTAATTTTTTTTAGCATAAAAAAACTGCATTTTTTAAAAATAGGAATTTAAATGGTAATTTTCTTTTCTATGGCAATGAACAGTTCCATATTTTAAGGAGGTTTTTTTTTTTAATTTTTATTTTTTGGCTTTAAAGACACATGGCACACTTTACTATTTTTTAAGGTAGACTACCAGCTTGTTTTTTTAAAGATCATTCAAGTACAACTTACATGGTAAACTATACAAACATTAAGGCCTTGATGCTCGTCTCCCACCACTGTAACACTCTTTTTGAGCTGTAGAAATTTTTTTAAAAAATATACTTTATTCATAATTTACAGAGCCGAAGGGAGAGAGATAGTTAGAAACATCAATGAGATAGAAACATGGATCAGCTGCCTCCTGCACACAACCCCCCCCCCCCCTGGGAATGTGCCGGCCACCAAGGTACATGCCCTTGCCCGGAATCAAACCTGGGACCCTTCAGTCTGCAGGCCGGCGCTCTATCCACTGAGCTACACCGGCTTCGGCTGTAGGAATTTTTATCCATGTGTGCTCCCCTCTGACTGTCACTTAAACCAACAGAGAAAACGTGTCCAGTAGCCAGGCAGGCTTCCTCCCAGCGGACAGCCCTCTCTCGCTGCCGGCACTGCCACCGCCACACTACCCTCACCACCCGCAGCAGTGACCACTGTTCTAACCTCCACGCGGTATGAGTCATGTCTGTCTGTAACTCCGTACACCTTACGTCATGCAGTCTTTACCTTTTCACTCAACCTCTTTTGCTCAGCCTGGTGTCTGTGGTAATCCGTCCTCAGATGGACAGAGGTTTAGGGTTCCTTCTTTTTTATAGTCACGTAGTTTTCTCCACGGCTACAATGCATCTTTCGCCTATTGACGGAGATGTGGGCTGTTTCCAGTTTGGGGCTTTTATGAGGAATGTTACTGTGAATATTCGTGCACCTGTGTTTTTGGAGACATAAGCACTCATCCCTCTTGGGTATATACCCCCAAGTGTGGAATTACTGGATCTATATTTAGCTTTGGTAATACTCCCAAGTAGTTACCAGAGGGAGAGTACCGATTTATACTCCCAACAGCAGTAGATATATACTAGAGCAGTGGTTCTCAGCCTTCCTAAGGCCGCGACCCTTGCATACAGTTCCTCATGGGGTGGTGACCCCCAACCATGAAATTTTGCTGCTGTGATGCATCATGATGTAAATATCTGCATTTTCCGATGGTCTTAGGTGACCCCTGTGAAAGGATCGTTTGACCCCCAAAGGGGTCGCGACCCACAGGTTGAGAATCACTGTACTAGAGGCTCAGTGCATGAAATTTGTACACGGGAGGTGGGGAGGGGTCCCCTCAGCCTGGCCTCTCGCAGGCTGGGAGCTCTTGGTGGGTGTTTGACTGCTGGCCTAAGCTGCACTTGCCAGCCATGAGCCTGGCTGCTGGCTGAGTAGTGCTCCCCCTGGTGGTCAGTGCACAGCTTAGCGACTAGTCATTCTGCCGTTCAGTCGATTTGCATATTAGCCTTTTATTATGTAGGATGAGTTCTAGTTGCTCCACATCACCCCCAACACTTGGTAAAATCAGTCCATTTAATTTTAGCTTCCTGGCTGCTTTGTACTAAAAATTTGTTGCTGTTTTCATTTACGTGTCTGATGCTTAGTGACTTTGAACATTTGTTATATAATGACTGGTCATTTAGATATCCTCTTTTTAAGAAATGGTTGCTTCTGCCTATTTTTTTTAATAAGGTATTTGTATTGCTTATCCTGTCTTTTTTTTTTAAATATATTTTTATTGATTTTTTTACAGAGAGAAGGGAGAGGGATAGAGAGCCAGAAACATCGATGAGAGAGAAACATCCATCAGCCGCCTCCTGCACGCCCCCTACTGGGGATATGCCCGCAACCAGGATACATGCCCCTGACCGGAATCAAACCTGGGACCTTTCAGTCCGCAGGCCAATGCTCTATCCACTGAGCCAAACCGGTCTCGGCTTATCCTGTCTTTTTATCCTTTTTTATAAATATAAATATATGTTAATTATTGATTTCAGAGAGAGGAAAGCTGAGCCAGAGAGAAACATCAATGGCCTGCCTCCCGCATGCCCCACCCTGGGGATGGAGCCTGCAACCCGGGCATGTGCCTTTGACTGGAAATGGCACCGGGAACCCTGCAGTCCTCAGGCTGATGCTCTTATCCACTGAGCCAAACGAGGTAGGGCCAGGCTAATTTTTAAGCTGATAGTTTTGTATGGCCTGTGAATGATGTTATCAATACCCGAAGGGCCTTTGGCAGAAAAAAAGTTTCCCTAACCCTGTGCTAGGAGCTGAAGGCAAAGAAATAATGGGGCCACGGTTTCCATGTGGGGTGAGGAAGAGGTTCCAGAGCCAGATAGCGGTGGTGAGCGAACGGCACGGAGCATGCTTAGTGTCCCGGAACTGCACACGGGAACGTGGTTACAGTGATACATTTTATGTCCCGTGTCTTTATCTCGGTAAGAAAGTGACCTCGGCTCATTTCAGATGACATTACCTCAAGGGAGGAACAAGAGACACCGTTGAAAGCAACCTGCACAGACTCCTCCTTCAGGGCAGTTCTGGGAAGGATACGGCCTTTGGGACGGGAAGGGCCGGAGGGTCGATGGCTCGTGCCTGTGTTGCACAGTTCGTTTGTTAAAAATATCCGGCCGCTGCCCAAACCGGTTTGGCTCAGTGGATAGACTATTGGCCTGCAGACTGAAAGGTCCCGGGTTTGATTCTGGTCAAGGGCATGTACCTTGGTTGGGGGCACATCTCCAGTAGGGGGCGTGCAGGAGGCAGCTGATCGATGTTTCTCTCTCATCAATGTTTCTAACTTTCCCTCTCCTTTCCTCTCTGAAAAAAAAAAAATCAATAAAAAAAAATATATATATATCCGGCCGCTTTCTGGTGATCACAGATACCGGAATGACTCGTTCTGTTACCCGGGTGTTTCTGCCAGGGGCTTCCTGGCGCTCTCCGCCTCTGCACGGGCTGGGCCTGTCCCTGATCTCACACAGCAGCCGGTCCCCTCTGACCACCGCGACTCTCAGAGCATCCACGTCCTCACTGCTTTCCCTGTGCGACGCCACCGGGACACGGGCCATCACACGTTGTGTAAAGTCGCTGGCTGTCGGAAACCTACGCGTCCAAAGGGTAGATGGTCTGATGTTCCCCGCACTATCGATCCCCGCCAACATCCATCCGTGTGCAGGTGCGGAGGTGAAGACTCAACTCCCGAATCGCTGTCTGTCCCTGAGCTCTGTCACAGATTCCTTAACAAACACACCTTTCTTTTCTTTTTTAAATGTTTTTATCTATTCATAGCTACCTCTTCATTATGTTCCTAGATACAAATATTCTGTTCAAAGTCCCAGAATATATTTCTTTTTTAAATATATTTTATTGATTTTTTTTTTACAGAGAGGAAATGAGAGGGACAGACAGTTAGAAACATGGATGAGAGAGAGAGAGAGACATCGATCAGCTGCCTCCCGCATGCCCCCTACTGGGGATGTGCCTGGCACCAAGGTCCATGCCCTTGACCGGAATCGAACCCGGGACCTTTCAGTCCGCAGGCCGACGCTCTCTCCGCTGAGCCACACCGGGTCCGGCACCAAAAATACCGTTTTAATGACGGAGTCGTTCATCTCCATGGAGCTGTTCCTAATGATTTTACTTCATCAAATATTTGCTTCTGGGAGGATTGGGGGTAGTAAAGAGTTTTCCAAACACCGGGGAAGCGTATCTTAAAACAATTTTTCAAACCGCAACGTCAATGACAAGGTCAGCGTCGCCACCAGCTCCACAAAGGGCCGTGGCTCGGGGCCCCCCAGCCTCACAGGGTAGCCGGGTTGTGCTTGAAGAGATACTCTGCCTGCAGGTGAGAGAAAGAGTAAAAGCAAGTCAGCAGCCAGAAGGTACCTCAAGACATGATGGTTCACACATGTGTACTCTTCATATGCCCACGTTAACAATAAAAGGGTACAGCCGAACCCGGTGTGGCTCAGTGGATAGAGCGTCGACCTGTGGACTGAAAGGTCCCAGGTTCGATTCCGGTCAAGGGCATGTATCCTGGTTGTGGGCACATCCCCATTGGGGTGGGGGGTGCAGGAGGTGGCTGATGGATGTCTCTCTCTCATCGATGTTTCTAACTCTCTGTCCCTCTCCCTCTCTGTAAAAAAAAAATCAATTAAAAAAAGGTAAAATGTATTTAAAATAAATAAATAAATAAAATAAAAGGGTACATACTTTTTCCTTCCAAACAAGCAATCAAAATCTTCTCATAGCCGAGACCAGTTTGGCTCAGTGGATAGAGCGTCAGTCTGCGGACTGAGAGGTCCCAGGTTCGATTCTGGTCGGGGGCATATACCTTGCTTGCGGGCACATCTCCAGTGTGGGGCGTGCAGGAGGCGGCTGATCGATGTCTCTCTCTCATTGATGTTTCTGACTTTCTATCCCTCTCCCTTTCTCTCTGTAAAAAAATCAATAAAATATATATTTAAAAAAAAAATCTTCTCATAGCTAAGTGCAAGATAGAGAAAGACTTATTTCACTTATATGTGGAATCCGATGAACCAAACAAACAAACAAAATAGAAACAGACTCATAGACAGAGAACAGATGGGACGGCTGTTAGAAGGAGGGGACCTGGGAGGCTGGGTGAAAATGGGGGAAGGGGTTAAGGAAAAAAAAATAACTCATAGACATAGACAACAGTGTGGTGACTACAGGAGGGGAAGGGGGTGGGGGAGATAGATGAGGGGGGAGGGGGGATAAAATGGTGAAGGAAGGAGACCTGCCTTGGGGTGCGGAACACACGTGAAGCAGACAGATGATGTGTTATGGAATTAAACCCCTGAAAAACCTACGTCATTTTACTAACCACTGCTACTCCGATAAGGTCAATAAAATAATTTTTTTTATAAACCTACACTAATAAAAGAGATATGTGCAAATTAACCTAACCTTCGCAAACCAATCAGGCGTGTGCATGCAAATTAACCCAACAAAGATGGCGGGCTAATTTGCATATGCAGGCGCCAGCTATGAGAGGGAGGGGCGGAGAAGACTGAAGGCTCCATCCAGCCGGAGCAAAGGCCTGGGTCCCGGGTGCCGGAGGAAAATACGTGCTGGCAGCCAGGGGAAGGGAGGCCTATGACACACCTCTTCATGTGGCAGGCCTCCGGTCTTATCATCAACTATGAAGGCACTAGTGGCTGTTTCCCCAAATGCGAGACACACAGTCTGTCAACGGGCTGCCTGTTCCGATGCAGGTAGGTTTTATTTTCAAATTGATATTAAAAAAAAAAAAAAAAGCAAACCCCCTCCGTCTCTTACCAGAAAATCCACAGGGTCCTCTGGCCGGACCTTACAGCACTCGTTCAGACCCTGCATGAGCGTGGGCATCACGTAGGTCATTAAGTAGTTCCTCAGGGGAGCAGACTGGGCCTCCAGCAGCTCGGTTTCTTCCCTCTTCACTTCCTCCAGCTGCCTATTCTACAAATAGGACATGGTGGGGATGGGAGGGGGGGCGTTAGAGAGTCAGAAATGGGAGAACACTGTCACACAACTCCCCACCACCACGCATCCCAACCGGAGCGTGCTGGAAATGCTCTCTGCCGTATCGTAAAGCTGGCCTGCGAACCAGCCGAGGCCAGATGGAAACGGTGGTGTAACCGCGGGCTGGTGGATTAGGAAGAAGTTATCTGGATCCCCACCTCACTTTTTTTTTTTTTAATATATTTTATTGATGTTTTTACAGAGAGGAGGGAGAGGGATAGAGAGCTAGAAACGTCGATGAGAGAGAGAGACATCGATCAGCTGCTTCCTGCACGCCTCCTATTGGGGATGTGCCCGCAACCAGGATATATGCCCTTGACCGGAATTGAACCTGGGACCCTTCAGTCCGCAGGCCGACGCTCTATCCACTGAGCCAAACCGGTTTGGGCCCCACCTCACTTCTTCAACAGAAACCCGTTCTGGCTGTCTAGGTAAAGAAAAGAAGGGGAGGAGGGAGGGAGGGAGGAAGAGAAGGAGGAAGGAAGGGAGGGAAGGAGGCTCCTAGAAGTGACAAGGGAAGATCTAGAAGGCGTTGTTCTGGTGGACTTGCTATTCTGTGCTCAGCATACAGCCACCCTCCCTTGGGAAAAATAATTCCATTTTTCCTTTGGAAACTCCGAGTGGTTGAGGTGGGACGCCAGCCCCCTCCTGTCCACGGGCCACGTCAGGAAGAGCCCAAGGTGACATGGACAGGGACCAGGGAGCAGAGAGAGGGCTGTGAGGTCCTTGGCGCCTTCTCAGCCCTCCACCAGCCCTCCCCTGGGCTTTCGGCTCCGTGCATCCATCCCTCTCCTCTATTTTTCTAAAAATATGTTTTATTGATTTCAGAGAGGAAGGGAGAGGAAGAGAGAGAGAGAAACATCCATGATGAGAGTCATTGATCGGCTGCCTCCTGCACGCCCCCTACTGGGGATCCAGCACGTGCCCCTGGCTGGAATCAGACCTGGGACTCTTTGCAGGCCCATGCTCTATCCATTGAGCTGAACCAACTAGGGCAACTAAGACATTTAAAAAATTTATTTTTATTGGGGGGAGGGCAATGGGAAGATGTATACACCTATAATACCTTAATCAATAAAAAATTTTTAAATATTTTTTACTGATTTTTTACAGAGAGAAAGGGATCGAGAGTTAGAAACATGGATGAGAGAGAAATATTGATCAGCCACCTCCTGCACACTCCCTACTGGGGATGTGCCCGCAACCAAGGTACATGCCCTTGACCGGCATCGAACCTGGGACCCTTCAGTCCAGTCCTACGCTCTATCCACTGAGCTAAACCGGTTAGGGGCTGCTAAGACATTTTAAATTCACTTTTCTGTCACCTGCAAGATAAAGAATCCCAACGGATTTTTTTTAAAGAGGTCTTTCCTAGCAAAATAGCAAAGCCAGGCATCAAAATGGAAGACTAATGATGGATTTGACTGCATATAAACATAAATAGTGTTACTATATTTTTCATATATTTTTTAACATATGGATTTCAGAGAGGAGGGGAGAGGGAGATACAAACATCCATGATGAGAGAGAATCATGGATCGGCTGCCTCCAGCACACCCCATCCTGGGGATGGAGCCCAAAATCCAGGCAGGTACCCTGACCGGGAATCAAACCGTGACCTCCTGGTTTATAGGTTGAAGCGCAACCACTGAGCCACCTCGGCCAGGCTAAACAGAAATATCTTATGACCAGAAGAAACACCATACATGATGTTAAGAGATAAATGACAGATGAGCTGAGAAAGAACTATTTGCAACGTATTATAAAAAGCTGAGCTCTGGCCGAAACCGGTGTGGCTCAGTGGATAGAGCGTCGGCCTTCGGACTGAAAGGTCCCAGTTTCGATTCCGGTCAAGGGCATGTATCCTGGTTTCAGGCACATCCCCAGGAGGGGGTGTGCAGGAAGCGGCTAATTGATGTCTCTCTCTCATTGATGTTTCTAACTATCTCCTCTCCCTTCCTCTCTGTAAAAAAAAAATCAATAAAATATATCTAAAGAAAAAAAAATTTTTTTTAAAAGGTGAGGAAGTGGGTCACACAGGTGGCGTGTTGAGCGACGCTGGGAAATCTTTATTTATTTATTTATTTATTTTTTATTGATTTTCTACAGAGAGGAAGGGAGAGGGATAGAGAATCAGAAACATCGATGAGAGAGACATCGATCAGCCGCCTCCTGCACGCCACCCACTAGAGATGTGCCCGCCTCCAAGGTACCTGCCCTCGACCGGAATCGAACCCGGGACCCCTCCGTCCGCAGGCCGACGCTCTCTCCACTGAGCCACACCGGTTTCGGCGCGCTGGGAAATCTTAGAAGCAGCCGGGCCCCAAGGGCCTTGGGGGCCACGCTAGGAGTGTGGGCCTTCCTCTCAGGCGATGGGGAGCCTGGGAAGAGGGGAGCGGAGCAGGGCCCCGGCACTGTGCTCCCGGAGGCCGCGGGAAGGGATGGAGAGCCCGGTGGCCAGCGGAGCCGGAGGACCTGAGGGACCTGAGGAGCGACTATAAGGGCAGCGTCGGTGACAGTGGGGACTGAGGAGGGCGGAATGAGGCGGACACCTAGGGCGGGGGTGGGGTGGGGGGCGTGGATGGAGGGAAACAGACTGGAACCACAGGCGCCAGCCGCAGAACGTTACAGGGCGGGGCGTGTGTTGGTAATCCTGCTGGCCATGGCTCGTTACTGTGCGATTTACACTGAGCAGAAGGTTATGGGCATCCTTTTTCTTTTTCTTTCTTTTTTTTAAAATATATTTTTATCGATCTCAGAGAAGAAGGGAGAGGGAGAGAGAGACTGAAACATCAATGATGAGAGAGAACCAGGGATCGGCTGCCTCCTGCACCCTCCCCTCCACCCCCACTGGGGATGTGCCCTCAACCAAGGCACATGCCTTTGACCGGAATCGAACCTGGGAGCTTTCAGTCCGCAGACTGACGCTCTATCCACTGAGCCACACCGGTTTCCGCTGGGCATCTTGTTTCAATGGGGCGTGTGGCTACATAAACTCATAGATGACTCTTATTTGGGGATTTCTGTGACGTGTCTCTGTTAGCAGGACTGGACGTGCAACTGGCCCACATGGCTTTGCCAGGGCCACTTCTCTGGTTCCCGTGCACACACACATACAGGCCTGCACACCCACCACACTGCACACATGCACCACACACACACCAGCCTGTACACAGGTACACACACACCAGCCTGCATACATGCACACACACACCAGCCTGCATACATGCACACACACACACCAGCCTACACATGCAAGCCTGCACACATGTATACACACACAAGCCTACACACACACAAGCCTGCACATGCATGTCCACACACAAGACCGCACATATGCACACACACCAGCCTGTACACGCCAGCCCGTGCACACACCCACTCACCCACTCCTCCCAGCGAGCGATCTTCTCCGCTGTCTCCATGGCCTCCTTGTGCTCCCGGTCGGCCTCCATCACGGCCTCCCGGGCCAGGCGCTCCTCGGCCACCTTGCGCTCCTCCTCGGCCTTCTCCTCCTCCGTTAACCCGTAGTTTCGCGGCTCCCCGATCTCCTTGATGAGCCGCTTGATGGTGAGCCTGTTGTGGGCGTCTTCCAGCTTCCCCACATCTGTGGCCCCGGGAGAGAGAGGGCGGTCAGCACGTGCTGACGCTCTGGGCCTGCAGCACGCTCTGGGCCTGCCCCCAGCACGCTCTGGGCCCAGGCCCGGGAAATTCTTCAGCCGTGAACTTGGGGGGGGGAAGTTACGGGATGACCCCCCGGGCTTCCTTTCCTAGGGCCAGCACTGGCAGACTTTCTTGTCTCACCGGCCAGGATGAGACCGGTCCTGGGGAACACAGGAGGAAGAGGGGTCCCGCCTGCCTCCTGACAGTCGCTGCAGGTGTAAGTGGATGGGGGGAAGGGAGGTAGGGGGGGCTTCCTCCGAGGAGGGGGCTCTCAGCCCTCGGAGCGAGGACGGAGCACAGGGAGGGAAGTGCTGCCTCGGCGGGAGGCCGGGCCGGGTGGCCTCCAGGCGGCCTGTGCTTTCCGGTTCTGAGAATCGGTTCTGTCGGGGCGCGTTTTTAATGGGTCTTAAAAGTTAAACCTCGCCAAAACCAGTGTGGCTCAGTGGATAGAGCGTCCGCCTGCAGACTGAAAGGTCCCAGGTTCCATTCCGGTCAAGGGCATGTACCTTGGTGGCCGGCACATCCCCAGTCGGGGGACGTGCAGGAGGCGGCTGATCGATGTCTCTCTCTCATCGATGTTTCTAACTCTCTATCTCTCTCCCTTCCTCTCGGTAAAAAAAAAAATCAATAAAATATATATTTAAGAAATAGAAAATGTGAAATACGTCCCGTGTGCAGACCCAGGGAGGGGAGAGCAGAGCCCAGTCACTTCCGAGGTGGGAAACGGAGGCACGCGGATTTGGAGGCAGCGACACCTTTACGTTCCTCAGCGGCCCTCGGGGGCTCAGCTCTGAGAGTCACAGCAAAAGCCACCACCTTGGGACCCCCTCCTTCCTGCCTCTGAAGGCCACCACCTGGAGCCACGCCACCCGCCAGGGGCCACGCCCCGTCTCCCAGAGGAGCCAACGGAGGCGGGTCAGGAGCTGGGACCGGCTCTCCCGCCCACAGAAGCTCGGATCCTCTCCCCACTCCAGGGTCCGAGTGCTGCCCCGTCTGGCTCTGGGGGGTGAAGAGAGGCCTCGGCCTGGCAACTGAGGTTCCCCCACCCCCACTCCCTGCCCGCCCAGCTCAGGCTTTCTCCCCAAAGGAGGAAGACGTATCCGTGTCCAGAAAACCGGAGAGAAAGGGTAGGGGTCCCCCAGCCAAGGGCAGTGGAAACGGTGGTGACAGCTGAGGTTTGGGGGCCGCCCTGTGCTGGTGAGGGTGGGGGTGGGGGTGAGGGTGAGGGTGGGGGTGAGGGCCAGGGCAAGGACGAGGAGAACAGTTCCTGGGTGCGTGCTGGGAGCTGAGCTCGGGGGTGTTTGGAGGAAACAGAAACGCGACGAAGAGCTGTTTGCTTGGCTGAGTGGCCACGGGGCCCAGCTGGCCGGTCCGGCCGTGTGGCCAGGGCCGCGCGGTGACCCTGTGGTGACAGGCCAGCCCCCAGGCAACGGGCAAACGGCCCCCAGCAGCCAGCAGCACACACACGTCTTTGAAATGCCCTTTAGAAAAATTGGTATTCTAGCAGAAACCGGTTTGGCTCCGTGGAGAGACCGTTATCAACCTGCGTGCGGACTGAAAGGTCCCGGGTTGGATTCCGCTCAAGGGCATGGACCCTGGTGGCGGGCACATCCCCAGTGGGGGTGTGTGTGCAAAAGGCAGCTGATCAATGTCTATCATCGATTGATGTTTCTGACTCTCTGTCCCTCTCCCTTCTTCTCTGTAAAAAAAAAAAAAAAATCAATACAATATATTAAAGAATAAAAAGTCCGTATTCCAGCCTGCCGGCCAGTCCCTGTGGCTCAGAGGTGGAGGGCTGACCCCTGAACCAAGAGGTCACTGACTCCATCCCCGGTCAGGACGCGTGCCCGGGCTGTGGACTTGACCCCCAGGAGGGGGTGTGCCAGAGGCAGCCGATCCGTGATTCTCTCTCACCAAGGTTTCTCTCACCCTCTCCCTCGCCCTTCCTCTCCCTCTAAACATAAATAAAAAATATTGCAAATAGCCGAAACCAGTTTGGCTCAGTGGGTAGAGCGTCGGCCTGTGGACCGAGGGGTCCCAGGTTCGATTCCGGTCAAGGGCATGTGTATCCTGGTTGCGGGCACATCCCCAGTTGGGGGGCGTGCAGGAGGCGGCTGATCGATGTCTCTCTTTCATTGATGTTTCTGGCTCTCTATCCCTCTCCCTTCCTTTCTGTAAAAAATCAATAAGATATATTTTTTAAAAAATATTGCAAATAGATACATAAACGACAGTGTGGTGTTCCACGTCACAGCCCGCCCCTGTGTTCTCACGTAACCACACGCCTCCGCTGCAGCCTCACGCGGGACTCCCCACCCAGGCCTGCTTGCCCTTCGACATTGCCATCCCCCCAGCCCTGCCCTGGGCTTGTGCGGGGGGTCGGCTGGGGGGACTCTCCGCTCCCACCCCCTCCGGGGCCCGCCCCGTACCGATGTGGATGGGGTGGATCTCGAGCTCGTCGAAGTAGTTGAAGACGGTCTCGTCCTCGGTGTTGAGGTCGCGGAAGTTGCTCAGCGAGCGCAGGAACTGGTCCTGGGTGTAGTGGGTGCCCGCCACCACGCTCTCCGGCAGGTTCATCACCCGCAGCTTCAGGAACTCGTCCGAGCCGTCCAGCGCGCAGACGAACTCTGGAAGGGGAGAGTTGGGGGAAAGGAGAGGCGCTCGGATGAACCCAGTGGCCGCCCGGGTCACCCCACCAGCAGGTGCAGGGAGGTCGGGGAGAGGGGGTGCAGGGAGGTCGGGGAGAGGGGGTCCCGCAGGGCAGGGACGGGACAGGAAAACGCCTGGTTGGCAGCTCAGACCCCCCTGTTGCTGCAAACGGCCTGGCAAACTGGCGTCCTGCTGCCTCTGGTGGAGGCTGGATACAGGCCAACCAGGGGCATTTTCAGACTCTGCCCTGAGAGCAGCGGTTCTCAGCCTGTGGGTCGCAACCCCTTTGGGGTCACAGGGGTCGCCTAAGACCATCAGAAAACACCTATTTCCCATGGTCTTAGGAACCAACACACCGCTCCTCGGTGTAGCAAAGTGTAGCCATGTAGTTTACTGTTGTCCTAGGAAGACTGTTGCCCATGCTACACCACGATTCAAGACAAAATTTCATTTATTTGTCATTAGAAATAAATATTTCACAGTATATAATTACCTATTGTTTTGGGGATTAATCCCTATGCTTTAATTATGTTCAATTTGTAACAATGAAAATACATCCTGCCTATATAGCATTATTCCAGCTGTAAGAACTGAAGAAGGGTGGGGGGATTCTCACAGTCCGAGACAGGACCCTGGTACCACGTCGTTGAAAATACCTTATATTTCCCACATGGCCAACAATTATCTCCTGTGATTACAGTTCAGACAAACTGAGTTTTTATTTTTAAAATATTTGTTATTGATTTCAGAGAGAAAGGGATAGGGAGAGAGAGAGAGAAACATCACTAATAAGAGAGAACCACCAGACGGCAGCCCTCTGCACACACACCCCCACTGGGGCATGTGCCCTGACTGGGAACTAAACCATGACCTCCTGGTTCAGAGGTCAGCATTCAACCACTGAGCCACACAGGCTGGGCCAAACTGATTTTTTATTTATTTTTTTAAAGAGAGAGAGAAAAATTAAACCTTTTCAAGTTCATGGCCAGGTCAGAAGAAATGGCGGCTAGCCACTCCTTTTCCTTGGGAGACACTGTGTATTCCTCGCTTTTCAAGAGGACATGGTGAAATCCCTGGGCAAGTAGCTGAGAGGACAGACTTGCCGCCGTGTTCGCTGGGAACCGGAAGGCATTTTGCTTGCCCGGCTCAGAGCCGGATTCTTGCATGTCTCCCGGAGAAGGTGGTGGCCTCGCTGGCCCCTGAAACCCTTCGAGGTGGCCGTGACCTGGTCCCTGGGGGCCTGGCCAAGGGACTCGGGAGTCTGGGTATGAACAGACTGGCCAGGTCTGCGGCTTTGTTACAGGGGGAGCAGCGGACATACACATTCTCAGAGAAACGGAAGGCCCCTCACCATCACCCCCCTGGCAGTCTTTCCCTGGGAAATTTCATTTTCCGTGAATCATTTGGCTGCTCTTCTAAAAGAAGGAAACCCTACTTTATGCACATCAAAAAGATTTGTTTCGGCCGAAACCGGTTTGGCTCAGTGGATAGAGCGTCGGCCTGCGGACTGAAAGATCCCAGGTTCGATTCCGGTCAAGGGCATGGACCTTGGTGGCGGGCACATCCCCAGTAGGGGGTGTGCAGGAGGCAGCTGATCGATGTCTCTCTCTCATCGATGTTTCTAACTCTCGTTCCCTCTCCCTTCCTCTCTGTAAAAAAAATCAATAAAATATGTTTAAAAAAAAAAAAAAGATTTGTTCTGGTTCACCAGAGAGAGCAGCCGGCATTCCTTTACGTGTGCCCAGGAGAAACGTCTTAGACTTACCGGGGATGGTCAGTTTATCGAAGGGAAACATCTTTCCTCGGATCTCCTCCTCCTCCTCCTCCTCCTCTTCTAATGAAAGAAAACATACATCGTGGTCACCCTCACGGGAAGGCGGGGGTGAGTGGGAAGAGACCAGCCACAGACCTTGTGTGCATACATGCAGAACCCAGGGACGCAGAAATAGCGTGGTGAAGGCCTGGGGGCAGGGGGGTGGGGGTGGGGAGCCTGGGAGGGGTCCATGGGGGGCGGAAAGGGGGACATCTGTAATACTTTCGACAATAAAGATTTTAAAAATACATGGTTGTGTTTGCTACCTATTATTACTATGGGTAGCTAAAAACAAAACAAAACAAAACAAGAATACCTGTTTTTTTATTTCTTAAAAAAAAATCTTTATTTTCAAAAATGTAACTAGCAGTCACTAATTGTTAACTGAGTGGCTATTACTCTGAGGAGACTTGCACCTGGTCTGCATCTGGAGGTGAACATTCAAAACAGAGGAAGCAAAAAAAAAAAAAAGCCGAAACCCGTGTGGCTCATTGGATAGAGCAGTGTCGGTCTGAGGACTGAAAGGTCCCAGGTTCGATTCCAGTCAAGGGCATGTACCTTGGTGGCGGCCACATCCCCAGTCGGGGGATGTGCAAGAGGCAGCTGATGATGGATGGTTCTCTCATCGATGTTTCTAACTCTCTCTCCCTCTCCCTTCCTCTCTGTAAACCACCAATAAAATATATTAAAATATATTAAAAAAATAAACAGCAGAGGGCGCGTTGGGTCTTACTGTTGAACAGGTCTTTGGCCTGGTCGTAGGTCTTTGGGAAGCCATCCAAGATGTAGCCCTGGTTCCTGCAAGGCATGGATTTCAGCTTTTCTTTGACAAACCGGATTACGTACTGGTCTTCCAGTCGGCCTGATAGAAAGAAAACAAACCACCACACGTATATGACTATGGGGTCACCTTCTGCACCTTCTCTCTCATCGGTGTTTCTAACTC
>PVJN01025805.1:0-29656 GCA_004026805.1 Lasiurus borealis | reverse complement strand
TCTTGTGTTCGGATCCTTTTAGATGCCGATCTCTAGGGTTTCATAAACCTCTTTCCATACATTAGCACTATGGTGACAGTATTCGTTTAACAAATATGGGAACCTAGGACATGCCATTCAGCGTTGCATTCTTCTCAGGCCACCCAACAATGATAAGCTTTTAGGGCTGGCAGGGAGCCTAGAAATAACTGAATCCAATACCACATTTCAAAGATAAGAAAACTGAGGCCCAAAGAAAGAAACACCTGTCTGGGGAAGGTCATACCATTAACAGTTCTAATCTCAAAAGTTAAGCATTTTGACAGATACATGAACTATTGAGTAGTTCCATCTTCAGCTCTGTGGACTTAGAGTCACATTTTGTAGCATGAAGTGCTAGTTAAACTAGAGGAATTACGGACTTACTATTTATAAGTAGGAGTGAAGACATTAACTAGGCCATGAAACCTGGGCCACAGAAGAAGCTCTGATCTCCTGAGGTCCACATATTACATTGAACCTCTGTATTTTAAAACAGAACTTGGGTAATGCCGTCTCAACTCTCCTAACTCAGGACCTGGGCTTGAGTTGCATTTAGTCTTGAAGGACCAGCTATTGAAGTTTTCTGTATCATGAAATAAATGAATAACCCTACTCCTCAGACAAATGCTGCCCTCACCCAGTGGAAAGGTTAAAACCCTCTTTCCAAACACCAATCACTTCAAAAGGAATGATTTCAAAATATTTTTCTATTATTTTGAATTTTAACAATAATACTTAGTCAACACGCTTCACTGAATTTAAAAGTGAAAAGGAGAAAGGAAACCCACAAAAATGTTTTTTAAAGCATAACACTCAGGTTTAAATTATCTCAACTTTTTCCTCTCGCTGTTCAGAATGGCTTTCACTGTACTGCCAAAATCAAATCTCTCTCAGGAGGCCTAGTGGTGCAAATAAAAGCGCTAAAATCAAAGAACTTGCAAGTTTAATCTGTCAGAGACTGTGGTACTGGGGAGAAAGTCACTTAACTTCTCTTCATCAGTTTCCATTTCTGTGCAATGAGGATAAAACTGTGGAGGTACCTCCCCTGGGTACTATGTGGTTGGCTAATTAAAGCTAATTAAGCCCCTGGAAAATACTATGTAAGTGCTGGGTATTTATGTGCCACTAAGACCCACAAAAACTCCTCAGGGACAAGAGTCTGTGCAGACAGCACAATCTCTATTGGTGATTACTAATTACCCACTGTGTACAAAGAAAGCACTGTGTTCTGCAAAAGGGTAGGGAAAGGAAACAGCACACAATGTCATTCAACAACACCATCTTTATTCAAAAATATATATCTATGAGACATTTCAGAATATACTGCTGCCAACAAAGACAGCCTATACTTCTAAATAAAGTCCTAAATTAATATACAAATTTAAGCTTTAAAAATATTCTTTAAGAAAAAAGGAAGAAGAATGAAGACTTTCTGAGGAATATGACCTAAAGGAAAGATCCTTTAAGGTCTATGGATGCCCTAAGTAAAGAAGAAAAAACACAAAATAAAAACCACCCACCCCACCCTGCCAGATCCTTAAATTAAACAAATGAAGTAAAGCACACTTGGGGAGATTATGGGAGAATTAGATTAAAAAAAAAAAAAAAAGCATTTCATTAAAACAACAAAAAATACCAAAACTAACTTCCTCACAGGAAGTCCACTAGTAGTAGCAGGTGTTAAGAGGCCAACATACTCTATTACATAATTGCTAGTTTCATTTCTTGCTCTTGCTGCAATAATTATGCACCAATGGCTGGTTAGATGCAATCGGATAAAACATCAGAGTGGACAAGATTCATTCTGTTATAACATTTCATCTAAATGATCAGAGCAAATATCTGCCATACCCTTTTTTGGGTTGATTTGTGGCTAATAAAATTTTGTGTCCTTGATGAAACATACAGAATGTCCAAGGATCTGTTCAGAAACATGCTTTTAGGTAGAACTAAAGCAGCACACCACATGGGGAGAGGCATATGTGCAGAAAGAGCAAAGACTCGAATTCATCTTGCAATTTTAGTAAAGTCACCCACTGCCCTATGGCCTCTGGGAGAAAATTTTTATATGTCGACTCATTAATTTAATCATGACAGGACAACAGGCAGTGTCAATAAGAAACAACACAGTCCATATTCAACTCTGAAAGAATAGCTTAAATGCTACTAGGTTCTACACAGAGTTAAATTGAATACCTGCTGTGACTTTTCACTGTTTTCACTTTTGGCAGGCAGGAGGGCTCCTTTAAGGGAAACCTGCTATACTTTTAAAAACACAGGTTAAGTTTTAACATGTAAAATTACATGTAATTGGCTTTTTGGTAATCCTCAGAATAACGGAGAATCTGATCCCATTTTATAGCTTTGGGATTTCAACCTCTGGGCTATAATTCCTATTACACTATTGGGGCATATGGTTTTCTGCCCTTTCCAATGTATAAAATAAGCCTGCCAAAACAGAATGATTTATAGTTAGCAGGTCTAACCTTTACTAAAAGCAAGTAATATCAGCTGGCATGATAATAGAATTAAAACCCAAAATTAATATCACTAACTTTCCCCCTTCCCCTGCCCAAAATGAGCTATTCAATAACATCTGATACAAAGTATCCTGGGCACAATGATGTGACTGACGGACAGGTGAACATGCGCAGTGTCATATTTGCAAGGGAGATAAGCAAGTGCAGTCAGCATCCTGAGGACATATGCCCACACAGTGAATTGTTAGTGTGTGCCCTACCTCCTAAAGGAAGGCTCAAAGCAGCACCCACACAGAACCCAGGCTCTCAGCATGCCTTTAGCTTTTCGGCCCACCACTGCCATTGCTAACAAGCATCTTCACAGCCAACTGGGGTCAGAAGGCTGTTTTTAGGAAGGTGTTCTATGATGCTGGGTAGACCCTTGAAAAGGGCAGCCCATTTGTAGGAACCTGAAGCAAAGTACTTATTTTAAACTCATCCCTGTATTTCCTGTTACTCTGTCTCTGAACTATGATTTTATGTCCCAGATCAGCTCCTAATCTTCTTGCTAGATTCTCTAGTCTGTTTATAAAACAAATGCACCCAACCCTCAACTATACATGGCCAAAAGTAATAGTAGGGGAAAATCAGAGATTTAGCAAACTCCTTATGGCAAAGCTACTCGACAGTTGTGCCTCCCTCCGGGGTTGATGGAGTCAGGAAAGCCAATGACTCCAGGTTGAATCCCTCAGTGGAAGCCTGTACTGAACTTGAACAAGCCCAGCTCAGGCAGAAGCTGCTTTCATGACACAATGCTATCATCAAGGACAAGATTCTTCTGAAAGCTTCCAGAAGTACACATGATTTTCATAACTTCTTGAGTATAAAGTGAGAGCTAAGAATGGAAAACCAACAGGGGCATAAAAACACAAAGTGGGAGAGTTTGTATTCTTTCCAAATATCAATCTAAACTGGATTCCACTCACCACTGTTCTGAATTGTGCTCAACAAGAGAGGCTGGAGAGGAGAACCAGAGTTTGTGGTTCTTTCTGGAGGCTGGGGGCCAGGCGGAAGGAGGAATAGAACCAGGGGCTACAAGGTTATTTCAACCATGACTTGCCCTCTTCTTTCTGCTGGTAGAGATGGGAATCTGGGGCATGGCACCTGCCCTAGTCAGTAGAAAAGAGGTCACCAGCAGAGGGCAGGGGAGCCAAGCCCCCTGTGACGTTGGGCAGCAATGAGAGGTCTGGCAAGCTCTGAATATGGGACTTCAGTTCCTTGCGGACCTGGGTTACCCGAGCAAGCTTCTGTTTATATTCCTAAGGAAACAAAGATAAAACAATACAGTAAGTCTTTGTGTGCTGGTGGCCAAGTTTAAGGACCCGATACAGACATTCTCACTCTCTTTTCCTACATTCTCCCCACCAGATCGCCCCTCCCCTATTCAGCTAAAGGACAATGCTAGGCTTTCAAACTCTGTAAAACTTTATATAAAAAAGGAAAGCAGAATTCAATACTGGTAAGAGCATGAAATGGTATTTCACTTAGCACTTGAGATTTGGAAATAAAAAGTGACATTTTGTATTTACAGTATCTTTTATTTGGTTTTAAGGCTATTTCAAAATGCCTTATGAAACATAGATGTGTAGGGGGTTTACAATTATTTTGAAGGCTTTACCTACACATGGCTAGAAAAATCACTACAGAAAATATTTCTGTGTTAAACTTGGAGATTAAACCAGATTTATCATTTTTGCAGACGCTGACTTACACGAGCTCAAAATACCCAATGCCACTACCTATGCTTAGTCCATTCCTGAGTAACTGAACAAGTCCCTAATGAGGTTTCTAGTCTACCCTAAACAGGACAGATTTATCCTCCAAAAGCCTAGCTTTCATCAAGTCACCTCTCTGAGAAAGTGAAGCATAGCACCACACTCTTTCCACGACTGCTCAGAGTTTAGGTCTTCTAAAATGAGCTCCTGCCAACTGTATTTCTTACAACTTCCCAACCCCTAGTCACACACTACTGCCTAGAGTGCCATTTCTTCAGGATTCTCCTCAAGCCCAGAGGGAACACAATATAGACACGGATCTTTCTTCTCCTGTTCCAGCAAAGCCCTGCCTCCACTTCTCTGCCTACCCGTTTGAGTTCCACCTCTCTAGGGAAATCTTTCCTTCTTGCCCAAGAGACTGGTCTGTACCTTTGCCTGCTCTGGAATCATCCTGTGCACAGAGCATTCATCTGGGCCCTGTACCAGCCTGCTTTTAGGCTCTCTCTCCATTCATGCTAGACT
This sequence comes from Lasiurus borealis, assembly GCA_004026805.1. Classification (NCBI taxonomy): domain Eukaryota; kingdom Metazoa; phylum Chordata; class Mammalia; order Chiroptera; family Vespertilionidae; genus Lasiurus; species Lasiurus borealis. The sequence goes on along the minus strand of PVJN01025805.1, from coordinate 24,879 downwards.
TCCATGTTCCTCTAAACCAGCGATCGCCAACCAATGGTCCTCGGACCACTGGTGGTCCATGAGGTCTGAAAGGTTGGTAAGCACTGGTTTAAGCACTGGTTTAAGGAAACCTTTGGAGCAGCAATTGCAACTGGTTTGTTCCGCAGACCACTGGTGGACGGTGAGGTCTGAAAAGTTGGCAACCGCTGCTCTACTAGAAATGATGACTCCCTTGATGGAAACTGAGTATGTATACCATTTTCCCTCCTCAGCTTCCAGTTAAAGGTTCTCTTGGTAAATCTGTCAGGTCTGTGGTTTACATCCCCCGTTGGGGCTTGTCTTTTCCTCTAGTTGTGCCAGCCTCTTTAGTGTTTCTGCAAAGACAAGGATGTTTCTGAGATTGGGTCCTTGCTGACTAATGCTCTCCTGCAGGAACATGAGAGAAAGCACTGGGCTAAGACTCAAAGACCTGCGTTTAGTTTTGGCTCTGGCTCTAACTTGCTATGTGACTGGGGACAAGTTTCCTCTCTTCCTTCATCCTCACCTTCCTTAACCAAAAATGAAAAAACTGGATCACGCATAGATTTTTCTTCAAGTTTTAGATCCCTTCATGCCTACATCTCATGCACACTTGGAGAGGCAGACGGTTTGAGGGCATAAGCACGCTTGGGAAGAGTGATAAGATAGGAAATAAGTTAAAAGAAGAACATTTAGTTCAAGTTGTAAAAATGAAGTCCAACCAAGGAGTGGAAGAGGGGGATCAAGAATGCAGGCAGGCCAAAACCGGTATGGCTCAGTGGATAGTGTCGGCCTGCGGACTGAAGGGTCCCAGGTTCGATTCCAGTCAAGGGCATGTATCCTGGTTGCAGGCACATCCCCAGTAGGGGTTGTGCAGGAGGCGGCTGATCGATGTCTCTGGCTTTCTATCCCTCTCCCTTCCTCTCTGTAAAAAAAATCAATAAAAATATATTAAAAAAAAAAAAAAAGAATGCAGGCAGACAGGGTCTGGCCCCACATTCCCACAGGCAGGCAGTCTTCCCGTGAAATAACTGGTCCCTCATACAGGTCATTAAATGGAGAGACTGGGAAAGAAAATAAGTGCTCTGAGCACCACATTTTGTGTTTGTGTGCGTGTGTGTGTGTATGTGTAATTAATATAACTATAACTACAACATGTTAAGTACTTAATAATGAGCCCCTCATCAAATTTGTAAGCTTCAGGATGCTAGAACCAGATCCATCTGCTTTCTCCCAGCATCCACTATGCCCAGCAGGACTCTGAACAGTAGGTGCCCGACACCATTGCCCAAAGAAATAATAGTATATAAAACATACTATTATGAGCAAGTACACAGTATTAATCAGCTTTAATTTTTGAAACTGAAGACTAATTTCAAATGTGAGGATCTAAAATGCCAAGTTCCCTCCCTGTCTTTCCCTTTACAAACATTTTTCTTCATTGGCTTTACATACTTCAAAGGAAATCAATAGAAGATCTACTCTATTACTGGGCATGGATTCATTTAATTAATTTCTCCTGAATTCTAGGTAGAAAAAGGGTAAGATACTTACTCCCTGCTCAAATCCTCTGACCAAAGCTGACAAATAAAAGCCGCTTCGATTTGAAGCCATGCACTCCTGGCAGCTATAGAGCACTTCATTTGAAGGAATTCCTCAAGAACAGTTGAATGTCACTGAGTCTCTAGTGAGCTAAGCTGGGACTAGAATCCAAGACTCCTCACTCTTGGGTGATCCTCAGACTGACTTAGCAAATCCATCTGAGGCTAAAAGGAAAGACAGTTGATCTGATCAGATACCACCTTAGGTTCAAATATCTCTCTCCCAGGCAATCTTTAAAACAAACAAAAATAACCATTTGCTGCTATTTGTGGTGGAGTGTTATCATAATTAGGTGTTATTATATCCTAGATATCATAAAAAAAACCTTCATTTTAATAAAAAGAAACATGTTCTACATTAAAGTTCTCTTGTTAGGCCACTCTGAAAGCTGATGGATCCTGCCCATATCTCCTCATGCTACCAGTTATTCTTTCCCTAGGGATTTCTATTTTAGAGCAGATGCATGAGCCTAGGAATAGGGCATTACGAGAAAAGAATGGGAGTGAAAAATACAGAGCTGCAAGAAACAAGATTGATATGCAAAAATCAATTGCTTTACTATGCACCAGCAATAAACAAATGAAATTTAAAATTAAAACACAGTATTTATTAGCACCCAAAACAATTAAGAACTCAGATATAAATCTAATAAATATGCACAAGATTGTCCAAGAAAACTACAAAATTCTGATGAACAAAGAACTAAATAACTGAAGAGAAATTCTATGTTCATACTTAGAAATGTGGTAGGCAGACAGACATGAGCAGAGCAATGATGAAGGGCCAGGTATAGAAGGTCATGTAGGTGGAAAGCCCCAGGTGCCTAGGTAGGGACAACTGTATAGTAGAACCTTGCCCCCCCAAGGTGACCTTTCCTCCTCTAGCATATCGCTGGTCATGTGGTTTGAGACCCCTGAACTTTTCTCCCTACAGATAACATCCTAAGCCTCAGTTGTAGTTCGGCTCCAGGCCCAGAAAAGTAGCAAAACCAAACAAGCGACACCATGGCTGACCTCAAGACCAGCTGCATTGACTAATGAATGACCTTCTGCCCTGGCACTGACCAAACAATCAGTGGAGACCTAGACCCTGAAAGAACACACCTGCAAAGCTGCTGAATATTGATGAGATATTTCCCTGGGACTTCCCCTAAAATCTTCACCCTTAAAACCATTAGGATGAGACTCAGTGGCTCTCCCTCTGGGAGCATGCCCACACCTACACCTTTCCCTCCCCAGGTACATTAGCATTACTTCCCTCACTCCAAGCTCCAAGGGTCCTTCCTTTACCTGTATAACTTGTTTCCTAAACCCATTTCTTCTAGGAATTATTTTTTCTACCAATGTGATTTTATAAATAAACTAGTGGCTCAGTGCACAAAATTCATGCACATTAAAAGGAAGTTAATTAGAGGAAGTATTTTAATATTACTCTTTGCCCTTTCTCTATAATAGAAGTATCAGAGATGAAAGAAAATTAGTAAAATGTATATAAAAATCTCCTTCCTGTCAGAGTCTGGGGCACACTGTGGGATCTAGAGTCAGGTCCCTGCCCACCACCCGCACACACTTCGAAAACACAGGAGACCAAGACCTGGCCGGCCCCACCCCCATTGGATGAGACCCAGACCTGACCAGCTCCACCCATCAAGCCCCTCTGGGGGAGGTGGTGCAGCCTCAAGCCAGGTGCAGAGAGGTGGGGAGGGGAAGGGCGGGGCCACAGCCTGAGGTCCCCATCAAGCCCAGCTGGGGCTTGAGGTCCCTTGCCCCAGCTAGGTGCAGTGCAGCCTCAGGTCCCTGTTGTTTGATCATGTTATTATGTCATCCTGGCTAATTTGCATATTCCTCTATTACAGTGGTTGGCAAACTGTGGTTTGAGAGCCACATGTGGCTCTTTGGCCCCTTGAGTGTGGCTCTTCCACAAAATACCACGTGTAGGTCCACACATACAATTGAAACTTTGTGGCCCATGCGCAAAAGTCGGTTTTCAGCTCTCAAAAGAAATATCAATCACTGTACTGTTGATATTTGGCTCTGTTGATTAATGAGCTTGCCAACCACTGCTCTATTATATAGATGGTCTCTTATAGTTTGGGTCTTGACTCTGAATTCTTTCCTAGCCAGAACCCAAGTACCAAGGTTGCTGAACCCAGGTCCAGTCTAACACATAGTGCCATTCCTACTGCCTACATGAGGAAGACTCAATACTGTTATGAGGTGAGTTCTTTCCAACTTTATCTATAGATCCAATGCAATCCCAACCAAAATCACAGCAAGTTCTTTTGTGGAGACAGACAAACTGATTCTAAAGTTAATATGGAAAGGAAAAAGATTCAGAATAGCCAAAACAATATTGAAAAAAACAAAGTCAGAACTACCTGACCTGAAGACTTACTCTAAAGCTATAGTAATCAAGACAATGTGGTACTGACAAAAGAACAAACAGATGAATGCAACAGAATGCAGAGCCCAGAAACAGGCCCATACAGTCATCTGATCTTTGACAAAAGAAACAGAAATGATACAGTGGGAAAAAGGCAGTATTTTCAACAAATGGTGCTGGAACAATGCAAAAAAAAAATAAAATAAAAAAAACACAAATGAAAAGAACAAATCTAGACATGGGTTTTACATCCTTTATAAAAAATAATTCAAAATGAATTGCAGGTCCTAGCTGATTTGGTGTAGTGGATAGTGTCAGCCTGTGGACTGAAGGGTCCTGGGTTCGATTCTGGTCAAGGGCACATGCTCGGGTTGCAGGCTCAATCCCCAGGAAGGGGCATTCGGGAGGTAACCAATTAATGATTCTCTCTCATTATTGATGTTTCATCTCTCTCTCCCTCTCCCTTCCTCTCTGAAATCAATAAAAAATATATATTTTTAAAAAATGAATCACAGATAAAAATGTAAAGGCACAAAACTATAAAACTCCTAGAAGATAACACAGAAGAAAATCTAGATGATCTTTAATCTGGTGATGACTTTTAGATACAATACTTCAGGCAGGACCTATGAATGAACTAATAAACTGGACTTTATTAAAATGAAGAAAAAAAAAATTCCTGGTCTGTGAAAGATACAGTCAAGAGAATGAAAATGTTTGCAAAAGACATTAGGAAAATGCAAATTAAAACAATGAGATATCACCACATACATTGCCAAAATCCAGAACACTAATAACAGCCAAGACTGATAAGGAATTAAAGCAACGGGAACTTCAATATGTTGGTGGTTAGAATGCAAAATAGTACAGCTACTTTGGAAGACTATTCTAGCAGTCTCTCACAAAACTAAACATACATTTACCATAGGATCCAGCAATTACACTCATTAGTACTTATGCAAAGAAACTGAAAACTCATGTACACACAAAAAACTGCACATGAGTATAGCAGCAATACTCATAACTGTTAAAAGCAAATAAGATGTCCTCCAGCAGGTGAATAAATAAACCAATTTTGGTATAGCCAAACAACAGACTATCATTCAAAATTAAAAAGAAATGAGCTATCAAGCCATGAAAAGACATGGAAGAATCTTAAAAACGTAAGACTAAATGAAAGAAGCCAACCTGGAAAGGCTAAGAGTCCAACTACATGACATTTGAAAAAGGCGAAACTATGGCAAGAGGAGCTAGAGTGGGTAGGGAAGAATAGAGCACAGAGAATTGCTAGGATAGTGAATATACTGTAATGATGGATATGTCCAAATGCGTAGAATGTACACCAATGTAAACCCTAATGTAAACTATGGACTTTGGGTCATTACAATGTGTCAATATAGATTCATTAAGGGTGACAAATGTGCCACTGTTGGGCTATGCTGATAGTAGGGGAGACTATACTAGTATATGTATGGCCTTTAAAAAAAATACCCTTGGCCCAAAAGATTTAAACACAACAGCAAGGTGTGTAGGTATACACTTGAATATCCAAATACAGGTAAAGACTGCCTTTAAAACTATTAAAATATGTTGCTTGTTTAACTGGGACAGTTGAATGACCCAGTTTAATGCCTTTAGAAGAGATGATCAGGTTAGAATTCACCAGCTCTGTATAGGTCAAAGAGTCCCTAAATAGATTCAATAGCAACTGACTGTGATCTCTCCGACCTCTTCCATTTTTTAAAATAGAATTAGCCTTTTTCCAAATAAAGTCATCTATAAATGTTGCCAGAGATCAACAAAAATTTAAGAGTGAATCCAATCTGGCTGGTGTTGCTCAGTAGTTGAGCGTCAATACATGAACCAAGAGGTCACGGTTCAATTTCCAGTCAGGGCACATGCCTGGGTTGCAGGCTTTATCCGCAGTACGGGGTGTGCAGGAGGCGGCCCATCGAGATTCTCTCTCATCAAGGATGTTATTCTCTCTCTCTTTCTCTTTCTTCCTCTCTCTGAAGTCAATAAAAACATTAAAAAAAAAAAAAAGAGTGAATTGCCTCCCAATTCTTCCCCTTGGTCAGGTCAGGGCACTCTTTCAATAGCTGCCTTTCCAGTTATTCTCTCTAGTTCTGGACAGGTTAAGAAGACAGACCTCAGGAAAATCAGAGCATCTTTTTTCTCAACCTACCAGCCTACCTTCTGGACAAAAGTGTGATCCACAAGCACTGCTGCTACAAGGTTCCAAATTGTGCACTCAGCAACTCCTGCTCTCATAAGAAACCCAGGCTTCTTCATATGATAATAAAACCAACTTCAGTGAAGAGACCACATTCAAATTTTGTCTGACTCTCTTAAGTGTGCTGCATCCCACAATTTCTTCAGCACACAAGCACCACTCAGGTGGAGAAATGATATAGCAAGGTGGTTGGTTACATGCACCTTGTGTAAATTACCATACGTTTGTGTGTGATAGAGCACTAAACCTTTAATCTAACATTCATGCTACCTGTCTGGTACAGGAATTCGAGAAGCCAAGACCTGCACTATTTCTATCAGCAGGATGCCACCACTGCAGCATTCCTGCTCATCACTCTTCTCTCCCCACTCACTGATTCATCTCAACCACAGTTCACTTCTCTTTTTTGTATCCTGTCTTCAGACACTTTAGTATAGTCTTTCCTATACTACCAATCTTAAGCAAGAGAAGACAAGGCAAACTCAAGCAGTCCTGTTGCTTTTTTTTTCCTGTTCATGCATAATTTATATTAGGGTAGTGGTAGAGACCAGGGGTTGAGCTGAGTCCTCCATCTGGCTATATGTACCTACTGCAACAAATTCTACCTCACCCCAGAGAGGCAGAGAGGAGCTGTGAAACAGGTAAGAGTCTATCAGGCATCTGTTGCTACCCTTGTTTCAGGATCCTTGATGAGGAGGTGGAGGGGAAAGTGGGCATCTGTGATAAACTGCCTGGGTTTATCTGACTTCCAAGAAATGTTTAAAATGAAGAAGGTAAAGGCCTAATGTGTAGTTTGAGATAATGCCTAGGATTTATGCTCTTGGCAAAACTTTGGAATCTCTTTCTAAAGTTGCAGGAAAATGTGTCTCCAACATTCACCCGTTTCCAGTAGGTCCAGCTGACACTGTGTGGACACAGCCCACTATGGAGCACCAAGACAATTGGCTGAAAGGAGCAAGGCTTACACATTCTTTGCCTTTTTTGGTTAGAGCAGTAAGCCAGACCTGACATGCTGCAGATCAGCTCTGGGATAAGAGGGTTAAAAATGACAAGGGCTAACATTGCAATGACCTTTCTGTAGGAATTTCATTTCCAAAACAAAATCATAAGCATTTCCTCTAGCAACTCATGTAAGAAATGCTGAGCAAAATGTAAACATTGTCAAGCCTGTATTTTTCTTGCTAGGAAGTATTTACATAAGAAAATTTGTGTTAGAAACAACAACACCACAGGCAGGGGCTTGACTTGATGAAACAAAGATTTCCAGTATAAGACTCATGTTTCCCTTTATCTTGCCCTATTGTGTTATAGGCCATAAGGCATATAAAAATTACCTACTGCTTGGCTACTCCCAATAAAGGGTCATTATGCATGAAGCAGTTTATGAAGGACCTGCTTTAAAGGTGACCTGCCACAATGAGTTTAAGTCAAAGAATTGCTTCATCACAAGCAGAAAGGGGAAGCTGGCCTTCACCCTACTATTATTTAAAATGCCCACTCACCCCCCCTTATCCTGACCGGGGGGGGGGGGGAATATAAGAAGGGGGAGAAGGGCTAAGGCTCACAAGGACCTACGATTAGAAATCACAGCTTCTACATAAACCACAATTTAATTTTTTCTTTCATCCTTTTTCATTTTTTTTTTATTTGTTTGTTTTAATGGAAAATACAACACATAAATCTTTGGACTGAAAATAAAAATGCTATTTCTAATTTCTCTTCAAAGATCTATGTGGGAATAAAAAGCCATCACTGACCTGCACCTTTCTCCCAGCCAGCTCCATGCTCCCATATGACTTAGTGGCACCTGGGACATTTCAAAATGATACTTTCTGGGTGTCACAGCAAGACTTGAGCTGCTGAGTAAGTTGCTGGGAAAGATAGAAGGAAAGAGGAAGTTGTGGCTCCAATTCCAGTGCTTGGGGTCTCTCAGCTCCATTACCAAAACCAGTAAAAAGGTACACATGAAGTTTTCCCAGAAGGAAAAGAGACAAAATGGCTACAATGAGAGAAATGTTCTCACAGCAATCCAGCCACCCACTAGAGGAATCAAATGGAAATGGGTTTCTTAGGCTTACGATCAGACCACAAACTAAGGGTTTTTAGGGCACTTCTTTCTCCCCAGAGGACCTTTACACAGGGCTTACAGGAAGCTTCCACTGCCACCACAAAACCCACTCTGACAGGGATTTGCAAAAACAAGGGAAGAATAAAGAGTTAGTATTTATACATAACTAAAATAATACAAATAAAATCAATTTTAGGATCTGACACGATAAACACAATTTAAACACATGCCCACTATGCTTTAAGAGACTTATTAGAAAAGGTCTCTTGGGAGCCTTCAAAAATGTTTACATTACTTATGTATTAGGTCCCTCATTATGTAAGACCAAATACTAAAAGTGTAAGAAAAACTGTTTACTAGTTATAATTAGTTCTCTGTTTTTAACAAAAAGTTAACAGTCAAAAAATATGTTTTATGCAAGAAAGCCCTACAAATGGATTTCCTTAGGGACCACTTCAATGGAAAGTCAGGTTATTTATGCTGTTCTGACAGGACAAACGTGAAGGGTGCAGATCTTTCAATTGTTTCTCCTTTTGAGCCAAATATTGGTAGTCAAGCATTCCTGGAGGGCAGCTGAGAAGCAAAAGGTAGAAAGGAAAGGGACTCTTTTTACACAAAAAGATTTTGAGCAACATTTACTACAATTTTAGGTACTATAAGGTCTGCCTGGGGCAAGGCAGTCTGTAGGTTACTGCACTGCATTTGAATACAGCTCTCTTCAATACTTCAATTCTTTTCCACAAGCAACCAAAAAAGGAGGGAGGTTGCTAGGATAAAACAGGGGGGTAGAGGAGGGGGAAATCCAGTCAGAAAAATCCAAGTTTAAATCCTGCACTACCACTTGCCTGCAGTGTGACATGACTTCACCGGGCTAGACTTAATGTCCTTATATATAAGACAGGAATGGAAATAATGTCTATACCATGGGGTGGCTTGAATGAGACTCGGCACTTGCTAAACTGTTCAATCTGAATTAGCAGATGTGAAGGGAGAAAGAGCACCCTCCTATGTTTATTATTTTATGAGTAATATTTAATTTTTTTATTTATATGTTAGAATTGAAGAAAAAGAGAATTACTGATGAGATCTAAAATCCTTCCTCTCTCAAACCATTTGAGTATATCCTGAAACTTAAGCACTTTTCCTAGAAGATAGCTTGTGAAAATAAAAGGGCTTGATCTCCAAGATGGGAGGGGGGTGAGGGGAAAGTCAGGAAATTTTATAATTAGGTGACACCATAGTCCAATCCTATCAATCTAAAGCCAAGATAGGGGAAGGAATTTGTCTACGGAGTGACAAGCCTAGATCTCGTGGAAATATTCTCAAATTGGAAGAAGTCCACATCCAAGGTATACAGGTAAACTTCTAGTCAAAATGGCAGTGTAGGTAAATGCAGCACTCACATCTGCTCACAACCACATCAAAATTACAACCAAACCACAGAACCATCATTCAGAATCGCCTGAAACCTGGCTGAATTAAAGTCCTACAAACTAGAAAAAGAAGCCACACTGAGACTGGTAGGAGGGGTGGAGGCATGGAACGGGATGGTCTGATACCCATGTGTGCTTTTTTTTAAAAAAACAGGAGGAAGGTCTTGGCTTCAGTGGCCTTCTGTGAGAAGCCAGGAGTCCCAGTGCTGGGAAGAGAAGTCTCTGTAACTTCAGGCTGTAAAAACAGCAGGTATTGTGGCTGAGTGACACATCCCAGGTGTTTCTCGAAAAAGGACTGCACATATACGTACTCAGACTCCCTCCCTCTGAGATCTAGCACTGGGGGAGCAGCTTGAAAGGATCCAGGGACATATGGGTAGGAAATAAATTGTCTGACATCAGGGTAAGAACTGGGGGACAACTTTCTCCCAGACAAAATTGTTCATAGAGGTCATTGTTCCTATGTTGAGACCACACCCACCACAATGATGACTGGTAGGTGCCATATCTTCAATAGAAGAAAGCGAGCCAAGACAGACTGAAAAGTATCTTTTGGTTTTTGAGATTACGGGGGGGATGGGGGGTGGAATCTGAAGACAGCCCCTTCAGAAGAATGTTGATATGCATGCCAAGATGCAATGGGTTCAAAAGTAGAGGTAGCAAGGGAAAACAGGATATCTCATAGTTAAAAAGGGATAGTGGTAATGGTGCAGGGTGTGCTTATGTGAATGAGATTTTAAAATATACGTATATATATATGGAAAGAGAAACATGCAAATTAACCATACTTCCACTATGCACTCAAGCCACACTCACCAGCCAATCAGGAGTGAGTATGCAAATTAACCCAACAAATATGGTGGCAGCCAGAGCTGGAGCCAGCCAGAGGCTTGGGTAGCCCCTGGCAATGGAGGAAGCCTAGCTTTCCACCAGTCTTGGCCTGCCTTGGCCTCCACTCAAGGCTACAAAGTTTCAATTACAGAAGATAAATAAATTGCAACTAAAATGGCGGCAGCCATGGAGTTGGAGTCAGCCAGAGGCTTGGGTTGCCCATGGCAATGGAGGAAGTCAAGCTTTCCACCCACCTTGGCCTTCCCTAGCCTCTGCTCAAGGCTACAAAGTTTCAATTATAGAAGATAAATAAATCCCAGCTACCAGGGCCTCCACTTGGGTTGCCAGGGATCATGGCTGGCCTGCAAAACACTACAGGCCCTTCACCTAGGCCACCCACACCCCTAAGAGAACCCCAACCCTGATCTGGGACACCCTTCAGGGAAAACCAGCAGGCCCCCACCCATGCACCAGGCCCCTGTCCTATCTAATAAGAGTAATATGCAAAATGACTGTCACTCCAACACATAAGATGGCTGCCCCCATGTGGATACAAGATGACTGCCACAAGATGGCCAGCATAGGAGGGCAGGTGGGAGGGACCAGGCCTGCAAGAGAGGGCAGTTGTGGGCGATCGAGCAAGCAGGGGAGAGCAGTTGGGGGGGGAACCAAACCTGCAAGGGAGGGCAGTTGGAGGTGATCAAGCTTATAGGGGAGGACAGTTAGGGGTGACTAGGCTGACTGAGGAGGGAAGTTGGGAGCAAGGGGGCCTGCAGGAGAGGGCAGTTAGGGGTGACCATGCCTTCATGGGAGGGCAGTTAGGAGTGACCAGGACTTTAGGGGAGGACAGTTAGGGATGACCAGGCCTGCAGGGGAGGGCAGTTAGGAACAATCAGGCTGACAGGGGAGCAATTTGGCATCAATCAGGCTGGTAGGGTAGTGGTTAGGGGGTGATCAGGCTGGCAGGCAAAAGAGGTCAGGGGCAATCAGGAAGGCAGGCAGGCGAGCAGTTGGGAGCCAGCAGTCCTGAATTGTGAGAGGTCTGTCTGCCTGTTTAGGCCCAATTCTAAACAGGCAGTCAGACATTCCTCGAGAGGTCCCAGATTGGAGAGGGTGAAGGCTGGGCTAAGGGACATCCCCCCCTCTCCTGCTTACACGAATTTCATGCACTGGGCCTCTAGTATGTATATATTAGTGAGGCAAAGCATGCTGCCTGCTGAGAAGGACATCTTCAGCCAATCTATTAAAACTTCTACAAAAAGGAGAATAAATTGGCCTTAAAGACTCTGCATGGTAAGGAAAATCAGATACTTAACAACTTCAGGTCAAACAAGTGTTGGAACATTTGTATCAAGTGAGGGTAAAATTGCTACTTTATAAATAAAAAAACAAACCAAAGATACAGGCTGTGAGGATCACTGGCCTCACAGAGAAAGCAAAAAGAGCCTGGAATGGGAATTGTAGATCCTTATCTCTGAATCATAACTGAGGTAAGCAGTAGCTTTATGGAAATAACTCCAAAAATTAAAAAAGAAATAACTCCTACTAAGTCTATGCCCCAGAATAAAAACACTGTAGACAAAATATACTGGACATCATGAAGGAAAAGTAGGATATGTCCATGCAAAATCAGTATCCAAATTTTAAGAATGCTTAGAAAGCCTCTGGTAAATTCTTGTTGAGCTTAAATTTGCAAAGTTATTCTGCTTAAAATTTTCAAAGTAACAAATGGCAAGAGAACCGTCCAGAGTGTTTCCTAAAGATTCTAACAGGATCTGAATATAGAGAAGAATAAATCAGGAGATCTGTGAAGTCCTTATGACAGCCAGCTGGTACTATTACTTCTTCAGAGGAAGCGTGCCACACCTTAGGAGTGCATGGACTTCATTTGCAAAGGTTTGTTTTAACTGCTGGTTATTATAATGAACATTTTTGCCCTCGTCACGGAAAAAAGACACTTTCTGACTCTATTTCAAGTCCTACATGTCATAGAAAGAAAAAATGAAGTTAGAGATGTAATTTTCAAGTGTGCAAAGTATACTACAATCCAATTTTGACTGTCTTCAAAGATCACTACTTGAAGTGGGAATAGAAGAACCACCTTAACAGTACAGGCATACCTTGTAGATAGAGAGTTCAGTTGCAGATCACAATAAAGTGAGTTGTAATTTTTTTGCTGGTGGAAGGTCTTGCTTTCAGTTTGTAAAAATCACATCTGTGAAGTGTAATAAAGTGAAGCACAATAAAACAAGGTATGCCTGTCGTAGAGATACTCATAAAGACTAAAATTAGATCTTTACTCAAAATAACATTGGGTTAAATGGACACTAAGACACAAGCTCAAATTTCTGTAATTTGAACTCTGATCTCAAAGTTATGCTAACTGAAGTCAATGTTATAATAAGTATCTGCTATTTCCCCACAGCTGTTTCAAATGTAACCAGATAATTTAAAACTCAGAAGAGAGGCCCATTTGTCTAATTAAACTATTCACTGTTCTTTCCTTCATAAAACAAAAATTAGTCTTTAACTTGTGGATATATACATTTGTACACGCATATGTACACACACACACACATCTTGTCTGTTTATAAAACTCAATGAAATTCTAGAGTGCTTAAGATGCTTTGGGGAAAAAAACAACCACCCCCAAGAAAAGCTAAGGCAGGAATGCATACTGGTGACAAAGACCATGAAATGTATGTGACTTTCAGCATACTATAAGACAAGCAGATAGTTTCAATACACCTAGAATTCATATTTAGAAATTTACAGGAAAAAAATACAAATAATGAAAGCTAGCCCAAAGTTAATTTAAAAAAAAAAACACACACATAAATGCTCAATAAAAATAATTACTGAATACCCAATCACAGGTATTCAAGCAGTCACTTAAAATGCTTTTAAAGTTTTTATTCAGGAGGGAAAATGATCAAGTGGGAAAAAGGGGCATGGCAGAAAACTGTCCACATTATGATCATTTAAATTTTAAAATTAAAAACAAAATAAAGGAATAACAAAATTAAAAGTAGTTATCTCTGGATAGTGAGGTATGATTTTCACCTCAAATTTCCTATGATGTGTTTCTTTTAAGGTCAGCAGAAAAGAAATAAAAACAGAACTGACAGGATTAACTGATTAAGAATTACTGTTATGGCAGATGAGCCCAGTGACAAGGGGCCAACATGTAAATATGTACTTTATAAATATAAAAAACTAGTACTACATACACTAGTTAAAACTCAGTGGAGCTGTTCCAGAAAGTAGAAGAAATCACCAAAAGTTGGACTATACATATGAAAACCATGTTACAGCTAAAAGTATGGAATGCTAGGTGAGAGCTTTGAAATCATGTCACTTTTTCAATGGGAGGTCTCATTCCCTTAGGTTGCCCAATATGCAAAGTATATTCTAATTATTATAATGAGGCTTCTTTCCCCTCTCATCCCCCGCTTCCCGGAAGTGAAAAGAGATGACTAAACATGGTCATATATAAAGAATGCACATGTACATGCACCTTGATGTTCTAGCTGCAAGTTTGGCCTGAGCTGTAAGGGTCAGTGATTACTGACATAAATGAAAGGAATCCAAGGACCTAACATACTAACTAGTACAGCCTCTGAACTCCATATTACTCACAGAAACAACTCAAGAAAAGTCTCCATCTACTGGAGAAAAACCTTGAAGGGGGTTAGGGAGGAAGGGTTAGGGGAGGAGAAGGGCTCCCATATCAAAGCAGGGATGAAAAAGCAGTGAGCAAACCATGGCCTGCTATGTAGGGAAGGATGAATATAAGACCCCATGACCACTTGACCAGTATAAGCGGACTGACCTTTTCACCAACTGTTCTAACAGCACACAGTGCTGACAGCATGTAAAGGAGGGCAGTGAGTACAAAGGACTCGTGGACAGGTGGGGCTAGGCTACACAGAGCTGTGAGAGGTGGCTGTAAGCAAAGCCTCTCAGTTCCTTCCTAGAGTCAGGAGTCAGGAGATCGGGGTTTTGGTCCTTGTGATTTTTTGTGACCTTAGACTGCTCATAGAAGCCCTGAGCTTTGTTGCCTCATCTAAAATTAGGATTATATCACCAGGTCCCATCTGTTCTTAATGGACAATGAGATAGTGCCTTTGATCATCATGGGAAATGGAGAGAATTTACTCAAAAGTCGACTCTCTGTCTCCACCTATTGCCTAACCCATTATTGCAATGAATGCTTCTAACCATCTGTACCCTGTAGGAAGGTGAAGGATGCTGCCAAAAACAACAGATGGCCATCAGTTTGGTTTAGTACCCCCACAGCTATAGCCAAAGAATTTCTCAAGTTGTTATAACCAAATTACAAACAGAAATATGAAGAATCACAAGGCACTTGGGCCATTTTCTCTTTCCCAACTGTGTTGTCTGAAGTAGAAGGCTCTATTCCTGAGTATTCATTACAGCCAAAGGGGAGGCACCAAGCTGGGGGAAACAGCAGCAATTTCAAGTTCAATAAGCCAATCCTTCCCCCTACCTACCTCAGAGCAAGAACATGCAAAGGCAGGACTAGGTATTTAGAACCCTGGTAGCAGAGTGAGTCCTCTGAAGCTTTAGAAAGGTATATATTGGAGGCTACTTTTGAATGCATGATACAACCATTTTAATCCCTCTACATAAGACATCAAGGTTCTTGAGAATTGTTGAAATGATTCAACATTAGCTACTCTTCTGTGTAGGATGTCTTCCAGTTACTGACCTTATGGAATCAAATTCAGAAGAAACCCAACAAAAACACAAACCTGATGGAATGCTACCAAGATGTTTGCCTTGGATTCTATTCCTGGTCAGTGGCTAGTTCCCTTCTCTGGGCCTTGAGTTTCTTAACCAATTCAGAAGTCAGACTATATGACCCTTTAGTCCCACTCAGCTCAATAATCCTGTTAAAGACTTCACACAGACTTTCAGGCCTCCATGTGCCACTTGATTTTGCAGTCAAGTTGGCTGTCATGACTTGCTCTATAAGTTTGTTGAACACCCATGCATATGTACTCATTGCTCTAGAGGTTGGGTAAACACAGCCTATTGACTTCTATGGTGGTCCTAATACCTATGGCAGGCTTTTGTAATATCAAATGCATCAGAAGCTGGTACCCTAGCATGTTTTTAAAAATTCTGCAGCAGAAATTAAAGATGATCTAAAAAATTGGAAAGAAATTTCATTCTCATGAATTGGAAGACTTAAGATTATAAAGATGGCGAAAGTCCCCCCAAAAGCTATCTACAGATTCAATGCAATCCCTATTACAATAACAATAAACTTTGTTGCAGAAATGGAAAAGCTCATTCTCAAATTCATATGCCAATTGCAAGAGGCCCCTGATAGCCAAAATAATAGAAGAACACAAAGTTTGAGGACTCACATATTTTGATCCTACTATGAAAATATAGTGATCAAAACAGTGTGACACTAGCATAAGATAGATATATAGATCAGTGTAATAAGACAGAAAGTCTGAAATAAACCCATATTATCTCTGGCCAATTGAGTTTTGACAAAAGTGTCAAGAATTCATCCACAAAGGGAAAGAAGTGTCTCTTCAACAAATGATGCTGGGACAACTGAATATCTACATGCAAAAATTAAAGTTAGTCCCCACCTCACTCCATATATAAAAGAGTTAACTCAAAATGTACCAGTGACCTAAATGTAAAAGCTAAAACTATAAAACTCCTAGAGGAAAATCTATGAGTAAATTCATGTCCTAGAATTTAGTAATGAATTCTTTTTAATTCTCATCTAAGGATTTTTTCCATTAATTTTAGAGAGTTGGAGAGAGGGGAAAAGACAGAGAGAAACATCAATTGGTTGCCTTCTGCATGCACCCTGATGAGGGCCCAGGCCAGAGAGGAGCCTGCAACCAAGGTACGTGCCCAAGACCAGAAATGAACCTGGGACCTTCAGTCCACAGGCCGATGCTCTATCCACTGAGCCAAACCAACTAGGGCAGATTTTTAAACATGCCACCAAAACATGAGCAACAATAACAACCACAGATTTTGGAACACATCAAAATTAAAAACTTTTGTGTTTTAAAAGGCATTAACAAGAAAGATTAAGACACAGAATGGGAGAAAGTATTTGCAAATCATATAGCTGATGAGTCTACTACCTAAAATGTATAAAGAATCCTTGCAATACATCAACAATAAGATTTTAAAAAAACAATTCAAAAACGGGCAAAGGACTTGAATAGACATTTCAGGGAGATGGGGGAAGAAGATACAAATTGCCAACAAGCGTAGAAAAAGATGCTCAATCATTAGTCACTAGGAAAATGCAAATAAAAATCACAATGAGTTACCACTTCATATAGGCGAGGGTCAAAAAAAAGGGAGGGAGGGTGAAAGAGTAACAAGGATATGGAGAAACTGGAACTCCCATACATTGCTAGTAGGAATGTAAAATAGTGCGCCTGCTGTGCGAAAGTTTTGTGGTTCCCCAAAGAGTTGAAGACCAAATGACTCCAATTCTATTTCTAGGCATATATATACCCAAGAGAAATAAAAACTTGTACACTAGTATTTATAGCCATAAAAATATGGCTATAAATAAAGAATTGGCCAAAATAAAGAAATAACCTAAATTTACAACAGATGAATGGACAAACTGTTGCATATCTATACAATAAACAATTTAGCCATAAAAAGAATGAAGTATTGATACATGCTAAAATATGAACCTCAAAATCATTAGAGTAAGTGAAAAAAAAACACAAAAACAATTATGTGAGATATCCAGTATAGGCAAAATCATACAGACAGAAAGCAGGTTGATGGTTGCCAGGGACTTGAAGGAGAGGGTATAGGGTGTGACTGGTTAATTGGTGTAAGGTTCTCTTTTGATGTAATGAAATGTGAAATGTTGTGGACTATGAAATGGTTCTTTTAATGTTATGTTAATTTCTCAATGAAAAAATATCTGCAGATAAACCACATTTCAAGCAACTTTAAAAGAAAATCTACACAGAAAAATATCAAGTGCTGAATTCCACTCATAGAACAAATATTTATAAACTTAAAAGAAAATATTAGTTAAGAAATTAGAACTTTAGGAAGAAAAGAGACTCTCCAACATTCTCAAAGTTCTAAGAAGCCCATGTATTTATGCACTGAAGGTAATGTAGATTAAAAAATAAAAGCTGATTTCATTAGCATTCTCATGTGGTAGTTTTAAAACAAGGATGGGCAATGTTAAAAAATAAATGTTAAAAAAGATAGATGTACTTGCTTATGTACTGTCCTCATCAATAAGAGACTTCTGGAAGAATGCTTAATAATACTGCATCTTTCAAGTGGCATATATTAGCAAGTTTTACTATGATCCTGAGGATAACGAAATAGGACCAGTCTATTATGGGATATGAGAGAAAAATCTGAGATTCTAGACAGCAGACTGATGACATTTTTAGCAAGCATAAAGAAAGAACTAAAACCTCTCTCAACATCTTACGTTGTATCTAGCCATTTGCTTTTTAAATGCAGCAAATGTAGCTCCATTTTTACAAAAAATTATTTTGCTCAAATGGCTGGAAGATGGTTTGGGATAGTTCAGAATCTGTATTTTCCAGTGGTGAGTCTTTCCTGCTCTAATTCTTAAGAAAGAATTCCAATACCCAGATAAGTAGAGAAATTTGGGCTGGACAGCTACAGAACAGATCCAAATCTTTGATCCTCTCTCTGCCCTAATGACCCTTCATGGCATTTAGCAAACGACTAGTTGTATAGACACTGGAAAGATCCCTCCCCCCTCCGAGACCCCCACGCCCCAATATATGGATAAAAGTGCAACTGTGAGGAAGGGAAACGAACAGAGTTAATCTACTCTACCAATCCAATCTCTTTCTCAAAGACTGTCCTCTATGGTTGCTTGCCACCCAACAACAGCTGCTCATGATAATCAATGTCTGACAGATCAGAGAAAGCCCTTAATGTGTCGCCAAGGGGCAGTTCAACAGATGGCATGGTGACTTACAACCAGAATCATTGATTACACACTCTTATTAGTCCCGGGGGCACAGTGCTGAAAATGCTTTTTCAGTGAAAGACGAGCATTTCAGATAAATGACCGTCTGGTACCGCCTGCGAAGCTCCCTTTAGGATTTTTGGTCAGTGTTGATTTCTAAATCTAAGCCATACTATTTTTACAGCCGTTTCCCATCTTCCACTTTCAGGCTGGCTAGGAATATGAAGTTCCCAGTACCACCTCTCACCATCACTTCCATAATCACTGCAGATAAGCATATGATTAAAAGTGCCCATCATTCATTTCCCCCCTCAAGACAGATAACTATGTTTAAAGGCAAACACAATCTCAGCCACAGGACTAGTTCAATTTTCCCTCCCTTGGTACCAGAGAACAGTGTTTCCTGAGTGCAGGGTGGAGCAGGGGAACTATCCTCTCCCTCCCTTATCTACTCTAGAATTTCTAGTAATATGTGATTGATTCTCCCAACTCAAAACTGTCCTCTTGTCCCAAACCACTGGCTGCAATGTCTCCATGTCTCTAAAAAAAAAAGAGCGGCAGACATTTCTGAAAAGGAAGCCTAGTAGTCTGGGGTAAGCAAACATTCCCAAATGTCCACACTTGGTGGCTGTGTTATCCCAAGGGACTAAGCACCGCATTTGTAATTAAGAAGCCAAACAAATGCATGGTGAAGAACTAGTTCTTAAGCCCCTCCCCAAAAGTATTCAAACTCATGACAATTCTGGATAAAAAGTAGTTCCTTCTAACAGTTTGAGAACTGGGCTCCATAAACATGACTGGAACTTTAGACTGACTGCAGACAGGGCTTGGAGGCAGACTACTTATTGGCTTTAGCATGATATAAGTCAGAAATAAATTTCAACATAACCCAAAAGAAAGAAAAACTTTAAGCATTTCCAAACTACTACCAAATAAAGTCTTTGATGTAGCTGACTTCTATTCTTTTGTACCTCAATCTACAATTTTTAAAAAATGTGAGTTCAAATTAAAAGAACATTATGATGCTAAATGCTGTGATTTAAGAATTCATCGTGTGTTTCCTCCATTCCTATTTGTTCTTTCTTGGATATATAAAAATGTGATTTCAATTTTCAATTAGTTTCAAATAATTGCAATATCTGAAAGATGTTCTCATTTCATGCATTTTTATAAGACAAAATGAAAACAGAAGTGCTAATGAAGGCATCACAAAAATCTCTTAAAGTGGGATACAGGAAAGGAAACTTGGGGAGTCTAGATCTGCCTTGCAATGTACTCACTTCTAGTTTTTTCTCCTTTTCTGACAAAACATCTTTCTGGTTCTGGGTGTACTCCACCAACATCCGAGCCAGCTGGCGCCGGTCTTCCAGTTCCGCCGCCAGGCGCCCGTTATATTCTGCTAGTAACAGACATGCTTCATCTACTGTTTTTGAAAGACGTTCAGCTGCCTCTTTGTCTAAGTACAAATAAGACCAAAAAATAGAGACAATATACAAATCACATAGGCACCATTGCAAACAATTCTAGGGGAGGTTAACAGTTTCTCTCCAGAAGTACAGAGTCCAAGCATAAGCCAGAACCTGTGCATAAAAAATGGACTACTGATGGAGAAACCCAAAGGCACTCACTCCTGTCAACAAGGACACTTATGAATTACTTGAAGTGAGGCAATTGTACAAGGAGGGGAATCTGGCAAACAAATATTTCTAAGTGTCTACTCCTGCAAAAGCTCTACAAATAAAATAAACAGAAAGAAATATTTAATGTCATACGTGAAATAATTTTCCATGTCTCTGAGAATTCAAAATGACTTTCATATTATTTTGTTAAGTATGCTTTGAACAATCTTCTGAAATACAAAATACAAGCACTATAAGGCACTGTATGGAATACAAAAGCTAGCACTCATTTATTGAGTGTGGAAAATGTAAGAAAAAATAAAATACTACATAACAGATGTGATATCAAGTCAGCTAAGGAACTGGGACTCAAAATCAGGTCTCTAAAACGGACCTACAGGACTCTACATCTTAAACTATACAAGCCTTGAAACTGGGTCTGAGTTTTCTTCTTCCATTCAGCAAAATATCAGGCCTGATAAAACTGATGCTTTCAAATGCTTCTGAGCATGACCCACAGTAAGCAATATACTTTATATAAACACATAAAAATAAAGGAAAGAAAAGTTTATCCTTACTATGTGCAAAGTGCTCTATCTTCTATTCTATTAAAAAATAAATGCTAGTCATTACCTACCAGACTGATTTCATGTCCAATTAATGGGTTACAACTCATTGGGAAAAAACTGTGATGAAGTATCAAAGTATAAGAAAGGTTATTCTTAGAAATGATGAAAATGGTTCAATGTTAGGAAATAAGAGGAAGAGACAAAGGATGATTTATATTTAAAAGAGCAAATAAAATTAACTACACATGGGTAGTGGTGAGATTAGACCTTCAAATGTGTATACCTCATTTTTAAAAGGCCTTTGAAAATCAAAAGAGTACATGGGTATTTTGAAACAAAGGGCACCAGGGACTCTAGTTCTATGAGACTAAAAGTGAGTTGGACAGTGATACCATTGCCATTATTACAAGTTATTAGAGGTGAGAGACCTCAGCATACTCATAGGTAATTGAGAATTAAGAATTCCCAACAGTTTCTCTGGCAAACTGCTCTTTGGCTTTTAGGTGCCTTCCTCTTTTTTGGGGGGCGGGGGGGGTGTTAATCCTCATCTGAGGATATTTTTTTCCGTTGATTTTGAGAGAGTGAAAGGAAGGGAGGGAGAGTAAGAGAGAGGGATGGAGTGTGTGTGTGTGTGTGGGGGGGGGGGGGGTAAGACATCAATTGGTTGCCTCCAGCATGCACCCTGACCAGGGCCAGGGATAAAACCTATAACCCAGGTACATGCCCTTGACCAGGAATCAAATCTTGATCCTTGGGTGTGCAGGCCGACACACTAACCACTGAAAAGCACCAGCCAGGGCACAGGTGCCTTCTTAATATGAAAATTGGGAGATGAACAGTTGAGGGGTTCCGAATTAAGTCTGATGCCAACGATCAGGCACTTCTACCCCTTCAGGGATAGGAAAACAAAAAGATGTTCTTGGTGAAGGAGGAGTGAGCCAAATAGAACACAAAAGAGAGACAATCTCAATCATAGAGGTAAAGAGGACAGTGAAACTTATTCTTCTATATTGGTGGTCAAGTCTGAGACTAAGCTACTAGGGTGGTTAGGCTGGTTTTACCTTTATTTAACTATACGATTTTTATAAAACGGTCAATTCATTAAGATGTTTAAGCACTCTGTGGCCAAAAAAAAAAAAAAAAAATGACACGAAAAACATAACTAAGATTTTTTTAAATATCAATTCTCACTCTCTAAGAACTTGGTAAAATGGAGATAATTCATTCACACAAATGACTACAAAACAGAAAAATAACTTTTAATAGTTTTATAAGCTATAGAAAAAAATGCAGCAAGATGTTCTTCAAAGAACTTACCTGTGGTAGTCCTCAGGTGCTCTGCCCTCCCTATTACACAGATGAAAGGCTGTGTGGCTTTCAGCTAGACTCCACTTGTGCACAAGCATCACATTACTCTTGTTTCCTCAAAGACTGTTTCTGCATTAAGTCCCATTTCCTATGTTGCATCGATCTCTCTCTTCCTCTCCTGAAGCACCACCAGCAGCACACAAACATGCTACTCTCTCTTTGGCCCACATTTCACTCTCCAATGACTGGCCCTGCTCCCTTTACAGCACTCCTGGTACCCAACTTCTCTCCTCCCACAGTCAATAAGCCCACGCCAATTAGACTTTTATACCTGTTAATCCTCTGTTGAAAACCTTCCAATTAGCTTAGCAAATATCTGAGCTCCTACTGTGTACCCAGCACTATTCTAGGCTCTGAGACAAACTGAACTTGGGGGCACAAGACAAACCTCATGCTCAGGTAGAAAGAGAAACAACATGCTATATTTTCCTTATTTATCAACTGAAGATAAGAACTCTGGAGAAAAATTAAGCAGAAGAGAAAGAACAAGGCATTAGAAGGAAGAATTGTAATTTTAAATAAGTGGTCTGGGTAAACTTCACCAAGATATGTAAACCAAGGTCTGCAGGAAGTTACAGATCTGGGAAAGACCATTCCAAACAAAAGGATCAGCAAGAACAAAGGCCCTAGGAGGGGATGACTGGCAGGAAGCCCATATGACTGGAGCAACAAGCAAGAGGAAAGTAGTAAAAGTCTAGGTGGTAATAGGGGCCAAACTGTGGACACCACTGGTTTTTACTCTAGGG
Source organism: Lasiurus borealis (assembly GCA_004026805.1). NCBI lineage: Eukaryota > Metazoa > Chordata > Mammalia > Chiroptera > Vespertilionidae > Lasiurus > Lasiurus borealis. Next base: position 2,032 of record PVJN01025805.1, on the reverse strand, counting down.
GACTGGGGGAACCCAGAGAGACTTGATCTAACTTCCATTTTAACAGATCATTCTGATTACTGTGTTGAGAAAAGAATGATGGTTGCAGGTGGGGAACAAAGAGGAAGCAGAAAGACCAGATAGGAAGAGATTGCTAATCCAAATGAAGATGGTGGTGAGGTGGGGACTCCCACCGGGTATTGGCAGTGGAGGTGTTGACAAGGTGTCAGTTACCGGTTGTGGTCCCAATCAAGAGAATAATGAGGGAGCCATTTACTAAGATGGGGAAGACCATGAGAGAAACAAGGTTTGGAGGGAAATTCAGAGATATGGTTTGGGGCAGGTTAAGTTTAAAATATCTATCTAGATAACCAACTAGTAATACTGAATAGGAGGTTGGATGTATGGGTCTCAAGGTCAAAAGAGGTTAACACAAGAGATATAAATTAGGGATCACTAGAAAAAGAAAAAGTCAACAACAAAAAAAACCCAAAACCCTATTAATCAGACTGGATGAGCTGAATTGTCAGTGAACCCAAGAGAAGAAGGCTAAGTAATTAATATTAACAGGTCAAAGAGAAGTGAAGAAACCACAAAGGAAACAGAAAAGACACAGCCAGAGAGAGAAGAGGAAACCTGGGAAAATACAGGTTCTTGTTTGCTACTGCTGCTGTAACAAATCACCACAAACTTAATGGCTTAAAACAACACAAACAAATTATCTTAAAATTTATTATTGTGGACCCTTCTTTCATTTTCCAAGTATATCACCCTGACTGCTGCTGTTATAATCTTATCTCCTTCTGACTCTTGCCCTCCTACCTCCTTCTTATAAGGACCACATGACTATATAGGGCCCACCCGAATAGTCCAGGACAATGTTCCCATCTCAAGATCCTTAACTTAATCACACCTGCAAAGTCCCTCCTGCCATGTAAGATAATATGTTCATAGGTTCTAGGATTTAGGACATAGACATTTTAAGGGGACCATTATTCTGTCTACCACACCAAGTGAGAATGTATTTTCAGGAAAGAGAAACAATCAACTGGGCCAAATGTTACAGAGGTTGAGTTAAGATGACCTCAAGTTAAGACTGGGCAAAATATTTAGGCAAAATATTTACCACTGAATTTAGCAACAGAGAGGTTATCAGCAATACTGATGAGAAGTTTCAGTAAAACAGAATCAAAAGAGAATGAGAGAAGGAGAAACGGAGCCAGATGAGCATAGGCAATCTAAGATATTTTGCTATTAAAAAAAAACAAAAACAAAAAAAACAGAAAAAAGGTGATAGCTAGGGGAAGATATAGGTCAATAAAAATCTTCTCACATGGAAAAAAACCAACATGTTTTTATGCTGTGAAGAATGATCCAAAAGAGGAAAAAAATTGGAAGATGCAACAGAAAAGTGGAGTTCTGTTGGAGCAATGTCCTTGAGTAGGTGAGAAGGAACAGTTCTAACAAACAAGTGGAGGGACTGGTTTGGAAAACAGTATGTCATCCACAGAAAGAGGAAGAAAAGTCAGCCAATGTGTGTTTTGTTTTCCTCAGACTCATACAGCTATGCAGATCCAGGATAGAAATAGGTGAAAAGCTGGATTTAAGAATGGTGAATGCCAGGGGGAGGGGGTGGGATGGGAAAAATGAGGAGAGATGGGATGATAAGCTGTTATTTAATGGGTATAGAGTTTCAGATTTACAAGATAAAAAGAGTTCTGGTATTTGGTTGCACAACAATGTAAATGTACTTCTGAACTGTACTCTTAAGATTATAAAGATCCTAAGCTAAGTAAAGAAAAAAATGAGGATGTAAGAGGAGTGAAGGTTGGGAAAAGATGGAAGGATCAATAAACTGTGAAATCTAGCAGGAAGTGACCTGAAATAATTTTTGTATGATTTAGAAGGCCTCCTTGTTGTGTTCTCAGCAGAGTACATTGCTGCCTGAAGGTCTTCCATGTACTGTTCCCTCTCCTGGCAGCATGTCTTCCTCTCAGATAACTCATTGCCTGCTTCCTAACTTAGGGACCTCTGATCGAAGATCATCTCACCA
>PVJN01025804.1:0-29661 GCA_004026805.1 Lasiurus borealis | reverse complement strand
AAATTGTCTTAAAATCACACATTCTTTGAAGAACGATGATTAGAGTACCAATGCTGAAGCTCTAAGAGAAGTCTTGTGACTTTTTTTATTAAGTAGAGATTAGGGACAGAAACTAATATAATCAGAACAGTTAGCAAAGTACAGTGGTACCTCGAGGTACGAGTACCCTAACATAAGAGATTTTTGAGACAGAGCCATCAAGCGAGCGATTTTTGCTTTGAAATACGAGCAACATTTGAGATAGGAGTCATCTCGCGGATCGGCCGGCTGCACATGACCCACCAGTTTACTGCGACTCGAGCGTCTCATAGTTTCCCACTCCTCAAAGTTACGGAACGAATTAAACTCGTATCTCGATGTACCACTGTATAATAAAATAAATAACTAGCCCTGGCCGGTGTAACTGTTAGTTAGAGCAGCCTCCTGTAAGGTGGGTTCGATTCCCGGGCAGGACAAATTTGAAAGGCAATCGACGACTCTGCTCTTTCTTTCTTTCTCTTTTTCGCTTTTGCCGTCTCTCTCAAATTAATGTTTTAGAAAGCTTATAAAAAAATAATTAACGTGGGATGTGGAGGGAGAAGGGACCTCAGTGGAATCTCTTCTCCCCGTTTCCTGCTCTAGCTTGTCCGCTGTCCGGGGCTGCCCGGTCACAGCACCTCCAGTTCCGGTCTCCTCACCTCTAAGTAGGCCGACAAGGTCATGTAGATCTTCTCCCCGTACGGTGTCACTCGGTTGAGGAGGAGGGAGTTATGGAGGGAGCTGTCCCACACGGCCTCAAAACGGTAGAAGGTCCTGCAGTCAGAAAAGCAAGAGGAAGTCATCGGACGGAAGCTGAGGTCACCTTGGCCTGGGCATGGTCCCTGCCAGTAACATCACAGCAGCTCTCAGTGCGCTGCCCTCTAACAGCAGAGTGGGCCTTTTCTCGGGGGGCAAAGGGCAGGACCCCTCCTTTGGTCCCTGCCCACCACCCGGGCAGTTAGCTATGCTGTTTTTTATTTTTTATTTTGATGAGGCTGCTTCTCCTCTGCCTAAAACAGAAACGGTGAGATCAGCCAAAGGGATTAAGATGAAAGGGTAAGTGGACAGAAAGTGAAAGAAGAAAGACTACGGATGATCATCTGTTCATCGAGAGCAGGAAGCAGATCCTCGGTCATTTGTGGGCTGCGGTCTTCATAGCACAGCCTCACAGATGTCCCAAACATACCTGGGAGGGTTACTGGGGGAAACGGGAGAGAAAGCCTTGCTTCAAACCAAAGAACAAGAGGTTATTCTGAGCTGATGTGACAGTGAAATGATTTTTAACACCAGAGGTAGCCAACTACTATATGTCGGTTAAAAAAAACAAAAACAAACTTGAAAGTCAATCTTACATTTAATAACTAGAAGTTTGATTTAATGACTTTTTAAAAAAATTAAATGTATTGGGGTGACATTGGTCAGCACGAACATGTAGGTTTCAGTTACAAGATGTGTATATTGCACTGTGTGGGAGGGGTAGGGGGTTCTAATATATGGTGAAAGGACAAGATTTGACTTTGGGTGGATGCCATGATTTTTTTAAAGTCATTCTACTAGCTTTCTTTTTCCTATGGTCAAACACCATGGACCCTCACTGACATTAACCCTCCCCGCATCCAGCACGTCTCCTCTGAAGCACTGGTCTGAGTAATGTAGTCACATTATCAGCTCCCAACGCTACGGCAGTCTCCCTTCTCAGAGCCCATAACGCGTGTCCGGAAAGACACCCATCGACCCAGCAGAGTGGATTTCCCATCGCCATTAGCTCTCTGCATGTGCAATGCACCTCACCCGATTCAACAAAAGTTCTTATTTATTTAAAAAATTACATGTTTAGGCGAGACCGGTTTGGCTCAGTGGATAGAGCGTCGGCCTGCAGACTGAAAGGTCCCAGGTTCGATTCTAGTCAGGGGCATGTACCTTGGTTGCGGGCACATCTCCAGTGTGGGGTGTGCAGGAGGCAGCTGATCGATGTCTCTCTCTCATCGATGTTTCTGACTTTCTATCCCTCTCCCTTCCTCTCTGTAGAAAATCAGTAAAATATATATATTTTTAAAAATTACATGTTTATTGGAGAACATGGTGAGAATCATCGTTCAGCTGCCTCCTGCATGATCCCCACTGGGGATGGAGCCCACAACCTGGGCATATGCCCTTGACCAGAATCAAACCCAGGACCCTTCAGTCTGCAGGCCAATGCTGCATCCACTGAGCCAAACCGATTTCGGCTCCTTTTCTTTATTGATTAAGGTATTACATATGTGTCTTTTTCCTGTCATTGACTCCACCCATACCCCCACTCATGCCCTTACCCGCCTGGTGTCTGTGTCCACTGGTTAGGCCCATATGCATGCATACAAATCCTTCGGCTGATCTCTCCCTTACCCCCACCCTCCCCTACCTTCCTTCTGATTTTTGACAGCCCGATCAATGCTTCTCTGTCTCTGGATCCTGTGTTTGTTCATCAGTTGTTGTTGTTCATTATATCCCACAAATGAGTGAGATCATGCGATATTTATCTTTCCCTGACTGGCTTATTTCGCTTAGCATAATGCTCTCCATGCTGTTGCAAATGGTTAAGAATTCCTTTGTTTTTATAGCAGCATAGTATCCCATTGTGTAGATGTACCACAGTTTTTTAATCCACTCATCTGCTGATGGGCACTTAGGCTGTTTCCAAATCTTAGTTAGCTATGGTTAATTGTGCTGCTATGAACATAGGGGTGCATATATCCTTTCTGATTGGTGTTTCTAGTTTCTTGAGATATAGAAGTACTCTTTGCTCTCTCACATGCTAGCTAGTAGGATCAAGAAAAGTCTCTACAAGGCCACCAAAGGAATGTAGACACAATGAACAAGACAAAGACAGAGCTAACGAGGAGGAGACCAAAATAGGATGGAAGCCTGTGCCGCTATTTAGGTTTTCTGACTCTTTCAACAGGCAATGATTTCACTTTGTGTAAGAAAACTTCTTCACATTTCTGTTTTCAGGTTGTTTTCATTTACCCTAAGAGAACATCTCCCTGGTAGAAACTTGGCTGACATAAAGGAATTTGGGACTCCACCTAAATCTTCGGGTACTGGGGAGGGTGGTTTTGCTTGGTGTGTGCGAGTTGCGGCAGCGCATTCTTCTGGCTGTTCTAGAGAGGTGTGGTAAGAAATACAGCCAACGCTAGTGGTATCAGCTGGATCAAGCTAGTGAGAATTCCAAGTTAGACACGGGGCTGAATCTTGAGACATGTTTTCCTGTATGGCTCTTGTAGTGGTTAGGAAATGATCTCAAGTGGATTTCCAGAAATGTCTGAATAATGGCCCCGTGTGTGCGTGTGTGTGTGTGTGTGTGTGTGTGTGTGTGTGTGTATGTGTATCTTTTAAAAACAACAACATTAAAACGTTTTAGGCTATACTGTCATGTATCACTTTTCTCTAAATCGAATAGGGAGAGAGAGAGAGAGAAAGAGGGAGGGGGAGGAGGGGGAGGGAAAACTTCCTTCACTACTGAATCAGGATTTTTTTATTCCCAAAGAGAAAACAGATAGATAAGCAGCCCTGACAGGAGAAAGAGAAAAGTTTAAAAATAAACAAAATATTTTCCACAGACTCTGCTACCCAGATAGCTAAACGGGCCTCTCCCGCCACCCCGGACAGAAACAAAGAAAAAAGTGAACGGTTATGCAAAGCTACACACACAGCAGCAACCCTTCCAGCTTCTGACGGAGAGCGGACAAAGAGAAACACAAAGCCGAGGTTCTCTACGAAGGGAGGGGAGTGACATTCTATTTGCGATGTAGGAGGGGCACGCGGTGGGCATAATAAAGCGGACAGGGTTAGGAAATGGGATAGAAACTAACGAAAGACCCCGGATGAGGAAGTGTGCACACATCAGAAAGCCCTGGGCAGTCTTTCTCTGTTCCAGGCTGGCTTCGCTTCGGGTGGGAAAACACACCATGAGAACAGCAGTCAAAGCAACAGAGGACATCAAGCGTTCTATCAACTAGAATCTCTGCACAAAAAAGCAAACAGGAAATACCTAGGAATGTCCTTATCAAGAAAGAGCCTGAAAAACACAGGAAAAGCTGTTGTTAGTGCAGCCAAAGAAAAAAAGGGAAAGAAAGGAGAGGGAAGCGGAAGAAAATAAATATACATAAAACAGACACATTTGCTGGTTAGCAAAGTGAGTTCAAGCGGACAATTAACAGAGAGATCCATGGGACACCGTTTGGAGAGGGGTTACAAGGATTGGGTCCCTCTCTCAGACATTCAATGACAGAAAATGCTGGGCGGAGGAGGGGATGTGGAGACCACCTCCATCAGCAGCCCTTTCAGAGGGGATGAGAGCATTGGAATGGTAGGGAGTTGCTATGGGCAACAAGTAATTAGGGAACATGAATGTCGGGCTTGGAGGGAAAGGAGGAGTGGCCTTTGTGAGTCACAGTCCACTGCCAATGCATGAGAAGAGCCCTAACATGCATACATCACACACCCAAGCTGAGCTCTGTGGGTGCAACTATAAACATTAAATAGAACAGAAGCTTTTAACCAAACTCCACTTAGAACTTACCACGTGACTTACATTCCCCATGTCCCTAAAGCATAAAGACTGATGTCCATCTCTCACTGACCATTTGAAACTAGAAATCTCTCTCCTAGACTCAGATCACCTGCTCCAGAGAGGTGAGCTGCAAGCTTAGCAAATGTTGGGAATATCTGGCCCCAAACCTATTTATGAAGCTGCATTCATGTAATCATCTAACTTAATCCACTGAGAGGCAAATCAATGAGACATCAGGACAAAGAGAAGTTTTGTTCATTGTAAATCAAAACTAAGTGTAAAAACTCAGTGGACTGTTTTGATAACGGTGAGTTGTCTAAAAAAAAAGTTGTTAATTTAAGTGTGGGTGAGGTCAATCTGAAAGAAAGGGGAAATGGTAACATTTTAATGCTAAATGATAAAAAGATTAAAAGATATGGCACTTATATTTTCTTCATAGTTTCTAGTTCTTGCTCCACCAAAGTAAACGTCACGGATGATGAATTATGGATATGGTTTTGCAAGAAAGACAAACGGACATCCAATAAATGATCGTACAATAAATGAAAAGGCCTTGGCTTTACAGCCAGCGCCTGACAAATCAATGTACATTTGTGCAGTTTAAACTAAAACAAAAATGTTTGCAGTGTGTATCTTGTCATTATTCTTGACTTCAGTCAACTTTTTAAGCTTCTATTGCGAAGGTAAGCTGCTTCGGACAAAACCAAATTCGTCTCCCTCAGCCTCTGACTTGCGGGTGGGCCCTGTCTTCTCCACAGCCCCTGCCAGCGACACTTACAGGCAAAAGGCAGAGGTTGCTTCTTTCTCTCCTTCCTATGCAAAACTACAGCAGAGGAATCAATGGGAACAATTAATTCTGGCCCCAACTTTTAATCCCGTTTTTCCTATTGTCTTACTTTTCTTCTCCCTCTTCTCGACATAGCTGTGAGCAAGTTTTCCAGGGACTCACAGACACAGAGAAATCCTCTGCTTATTTTGGGGGAGTAGGTGGGTAGGGGATGAAATAAGGATTTTGAAGGGAGGAGAGAATGAGTTTCTTCCTCTAAACAGAAGTCACTAGTGAATGAAGAATCTAATGGTGTACCAGTCAGTCCCCGGGGTGACTCATTACACTCTGTAGGTGCCGCACCTGCTGGAGTTGTGGGAAGACTTCAGGTACTTGGCAGAGATGATATTGAGGGAGAGGATGGCGTCAATCGCAGCTTCATCCACCTCAGCCTTATTCCTGATCCGCCCTAAAAGAAATAAAGACACCAGAGCACGGGTATGTTTTAAAAAGACAGCATCTCTTCTGTTCTATGTAATAGTATTCCGCATAAAAATTAATTTTGAAAAAGCTTAACAACCACTGTCCCAGATAAGAGAGTATAATCTTCCTTCCAGGAGTTCTTAATCTCATCCACAGACACCAAAGGGGAGGGTCTAGGAATAGAATTCAAAATGCCCGTGAACTTCACCAGGAAACAAATTACAATTTTATTTTCATGAACTTCTGAAATTTGGCATTTTCTTCCATTATGAAGGGAGGGGACAAACCACAGGAGAATCAGTATATGAATTCATCCTCAGCAGAGATCACAGATGTTTTCATATCCCACTAATGTAAAACATCTAGACCAGTGGTTCTCAACCTTTCTGATGCCGCGACCCTTTAATACAGTTCCTCATGTTGTGGTGACCCGCAACCATACTTCATAACTGTAATTTTGCTATTGTTATGAATTATAATGTAAATACCTATGTTTTCCGATGGTCTTAGGTGACCCATGTGAAAGTGTCATTCGACCCCCAAAAGGGTCGCGACCCACAGGTTGAGAACCACTGATCTAGATATTCATCACTACTTTGAAATAGAAATTCAACCTGCTGCTTATTTAATGTATCAACAAAGAACACGTTTGTTTAGTAGTTTAACAACTGTTTCTCAATATTTTATAGTTCCCTCTGTAATCCCAAGTACTTTTGACATTTAAAAACCTAATTCTGAGGCTTCACGACTGCCAATGGATTTAAGGCAATAGAAGGCTCAGAACCCCTGCCATACATTCTAAAGTTTATACCATTTAGTGAATTTTTCCTTCTCACCACACCTTAGTTCAGTTTCTCTACTCTGCCCTCGGGGTGCTGGCCATTTGCATATTACACATATTCCAGACTATCCAACTTAAAATGTTTCCTTGTGTGGAAAACAGAACAGACCCCTCTAATCGCTCTGGAACCATTCCAATCCTCTCGGATCCTGTGTTGTGAGCTCTCTCACTCTCTCAGAGTCTGTTCTCACGTTGGCACTTATTTATCACCCTGCTTGTACATGTACATGTTGTCTCTTCAGGTGAAGGAAGCTCACAACGAGCAGAGACTTCTAGCACGGAACCATTGGATGAGACCCACTAAAGCAATGGCTGAATCACGAATCCCTGATGGTAGAGCTGTGAGAAAGAGGGGCTTCAGGGTCAAGGCCTCTGCATTCTCTGTGGGCCACACGTTCGAGTCCAGCCTCCCACATAGGTCCTGTGCGCCGCCAGGAACAATGATGTCCACAAAGCCTGCTCCGGCCTCAGCCAATGGGATGTACTCACCTACCACTAGCTCACGGACATCCTTCCAATGGAGCTCGCTCCCCTTCTCATGGACGATGGTCATTGTGATCCTTCGCTGGATGCCCTAGGGAAAGGAGCAGGGCTGGGATTCAGCTGGGACAAACTATGATTTCCTCCTCTTTCTGGAATGTTTGGTGTGGCAGAGGGCAGGCAAGAGAGGTATGGAGAAAGAATAGAAATGCTATCCACACTGTTATTCTGAACAATGGCACATAGGTCAGGGACCCAGGAAGAGCCAGGTATGGCTTTAAGAATAGATGCTTAGCCAAATCCGGTTTGGCTCAGTGGATAGAGCGTTGGCCTGCGGACTGAAGGGTCCCAGGTTTCATTCCGGTCAAGGGCATGTACCTTGGTTGTGGGCACATCCCCAGTAGGAGGCATGCAAGAGGCAGCTGATTGATGTTTCTCCCTCATCAATGTTTCTAACTCTCTATCCCTCTCCCTTCCTCTCTGTAAAAAAATCAATAAAAAAAAAAAAAAAGATGCTTAGACCTAGTCAGTTTGGCTCAGTGGTTTGACAACCACTATCTCTCTCTTCTTCAAAAATATATTGGTATTGATTTCAGAGAGGAAGAGAAACATCAACGACGAGAGAGAATCATTCATCAATTGCCCTTGCATGCCCCCTATTGGGGATTGAGACCGCAACCTAGGCATGTGCCCTTGACCAGAATCAAACCTGGGACATTTTAGTCAGCAGGCTGACATTCTATCCACGGAGCCAAACCAGCTAGGGCAGTGGTCGGCAATCTCACTAGTCAACAGAGCCAAATATCAATAGTACAACAACTGAAATTTCTTTTGAGAGCCACATTTTTTAAACTTCTAACGCCACTTCTTCAAAACAGACTCGCCCAGACCGTGGTATTTTGTGGAAGAGCCACACTCAAGGGGCCAAAGAGCCGCACGTGGCTTGCAAACCGCAGTTTGCCGACCACGGAGCTAGGGCAATGATTCTCTCTTATCACTGATGTTTCTATCTCTCTTACCTTCTCCTTTCCTCTCTGAAATCAATAAAAATAAATATGTATATTAAAAAAAAAAGAATAGATGGTTGGAATGTATGTCCCAAAGTAGGAGATTCCGAACTCCTCTGCCCTCAAGGGTCAACCTACATTTCATGGCCGGAATTTTTGCTCACTGAAACCTTTATTCTCTGTCTCCATTAAGAACTTTTCGCTGTAAAAGCAGTTTCCAAACATCACGAAAAGAAAATCATATAAAATGACCTTGATGCTGCATGAATTATAATTAAATGAAGCAAAATCTTTTACCAAATTAGCTCTTTTATAATATATATTTATTTATTTATTAGGGGCCCAATGCAAGAATTCATGCATGGGTGGGGTCCAGCTGGCCCACCCTATGGGGCCAATAGAGCCAGGTCAGCTGGGGGAGGGGATGCAGGAGGTTAGCTGGCCAGCCAGCCCTCACCAGGCGTGGGGGAGGCTGACTGGGGATGGGGCTAGCCAGGGAAGGGGCTGCGGGCAGTTGGTGGGGCGGCCCCACAGTCTGGTTGAACTCCCTGGTAAAACTCCCGGTCAAGGGGACAATTTGCATATTAACCTTTTATTATTAGATAGGATTATTTTTCAAGATATTTAAATAAAAAATGTATTTTTTATTTTTATTGATTTCAGAGAGGGAGAGGGAGAGAGAGAGAGCAACATTGTGATGAGAGAGAATCACTGATTGGCTGCCTCCTGCACAATTCCTACTGGGGATGGAGCCCGCAACCCATGCATGTGTCCTTGACCGGAATCGAACGAACCTAGGACCTTTCAGTCTGCAGGCCAACATTCTATCCAATGAGTCAAACCGGCTAGGGCTATATTACATATTTATATGAAAAAGCAAGAGTATATGTAAGCCAAAGTCAGAGGAAGAAATTAAAAACAAGCATATAAAAGAGGAAAATAAAGACGAACAGGACAATGTCCGCCACCTCCACATCTCATAGGAATGGAGAGGAAAAGCAGAAAATGAGAGTCATGGTTCTTATTCTAAATTTTGTGTGTGTCTGTTTCCTCCGAGGTCCCTTGTGCCCCCTCATTAGTACCTGGTGAAGCAAGAATGTCCCCTGGCAGGGCAAGCCTGCCGTGTGGTCCACCACAGCTGGGATATACCTGCAACAACAGAAATGACGGGAGAGAGTGAGACAGGCGCTCAAGCCGACCAGTGCTACTCCACCACAGTCTCCCCTGGCTGCTGTCCCCCGCCGGTCTTTGCTTTTCGGAACTGATCCATGTTTTTCTCACCATTCAGGCATTCAATCGCACGGTCATTCACACCCCATAAACGTTTCCACATGTCTATGTCTCTTCATCCTTCCTAGACTTAAGTGCTCACAGGACTGTAATGTCTTTTGACTCTATTCCAGTCCCTTGCATAACAGATATTCCATAAACAATGCATACAATAGGGAGTGAGGAGAGCATTTCAGAGTTTACATCATCTTAGAAGAATCAGAAAGAAATTAACTCAGTAGAAGGCATTACTGTAACTACCTCTCCCTCATCATGCAAGCCATAATCACATGATGGATCTGTCTCTGGGAAGTCACATTCCTTAAAGCGATGTTTCTACTGACATTGCACACAGGATCGACAGCTGCAGACCTCACACATCGTGGGAACTCAGTAACTGTCTCATGGAGCTGAGCTTGATGGTGGTGGTACTTAGCATTATACACAGAGAGTCATCAGGATAGCATTCATCCCCTGCCCTCTCCATTAACCAACACAGACCATTGCCTCGATTTCAGGAGGAGATCTTTTTGGTGTGTTTTTCCAAAAGCATTTTAGAGAAAACGATGACTGGTACATTTACCACTTGCTCTAACACAGCTCATACAGAGAGAGTAGGCTGATGCTCAGCATTTTGATCTAGGACAATAGTCCTCAACTGGGGGTGATTCTGGTCCCCCAAAGATGGTTAGCAATGTGCCACTGGCATAGAGTGGGTAGGAGCCAGGGTTGTGGCTAACTATCCTACAACACACAGGACAGCCCCCGACATCAGAGAATTAACTGGCCCCAAACAGAGCCACGGTTGAGAAATCCTGGTCTAGGGAAACACCGCCCCACCCCCCTCGCTGAGATTATTAATGCAAAGGCTTGACCAGATGATGAGCGAAATGCTTCTCTCTTTGCTGCTGCTAAAACTCACTATGCAGGTTGTCTTCACTCCTAACAAAGCGCCAGGCGCTGCGACCTTGCTGTTGCTAATAAGAAGGTAAATTACGACACTAAGTAGTCAGTTCTCTGACAAACGTTTGATTCAAAGAGGAATAGCGAGACCACCAACATCCAATTCAAAACTGGAATTTGAAAGCGACAATGACTCATGAACAAGAAGAGAGACTCAAGATGACATTTTCTAATTTTGAAAACCTTGACCTTATTTAAAGTTTCGAAAGTTGGACTTACTCTCCCGTGGGCTCCAGTTCACTGATCTCAAACCAAACCAGAAGGTCATACTTGCTCATGCTCTGGCCAAGGCTGGTTTTGCTCATGGTGTTTAGCTTGGTGGCTGGAACTTTAAAAAAAGTGGTAGAAAAAGTCAAAGTCTGATCCCAGTCTACTTGGTAATCAGCTTCTCTAATATCAGGCTCCACGGACACACTCGGGAAAGCCAATGAGAGTCAGGGGATAGGTTTCAACGTGGAAGACCCCGAGAAATGCCAGCGTCAACTGTCAGGACCTCCAAATTCACAGATCAAGGAAAGGAAGAGCCAGGATCTTTCTCCCTCTCAAAATTACCCGACGATAAGAAGACAGACAAGTTTCGCCTGGCTGGTGGCTCAGTGGTTAAAACACTGGCCCTCTGACTGAAGGGTTGAGGGTTCGATTCTCCATCAAGGGCATGTACCTTGGCTGCAGGTTTAATCCCTGCCCCAGTTGGGGCACGAGTAGGAGGCAAACGATGGATGTTTCTCTCTCACAAGACGCATGCGCTTTGTGGCATGCGGAGCAGCAGCGTCACGGGAGACAGACCCATCCTTCAGCCCAGTGGTTCCTGAACCTCCCTGTCCACGAGAGTCACCCAGGATTCTCAAAGATGCAGAGCCCAGTCCCCTCAGGCCAATGACACCCCAATGTCTCGGGGCGGGACCCAGTCTTCTGGGAGGTTTGAAACTCCCCAGGAGATTCCAATGTGCAGGCAAGTTTGGGAAGCACTGGGCTGATCTCTAAACACAGGATTCTGTTAATCTCTTGTTACACATTTTCTTCAGATTTAAACTCCATATTCCTAACTATACTGATGGAATACATTAACCAAAACCCAGAATTTCTAAGAATTTTAGATTCTGCATAATGGGCATTTTGAAACACTGTGTAGAAACTCTAAACTCTGGCAATACAAAGAGGGTCCTCCGCTCAGAACGTGGGAGCACTGGAGTGAGAGTCCAGTGACTGGGGATCGAATCACTGCCCAACCACTAAAGAGCCACATGGCTTTGGCTGAGTCACTTAGTCTCTCTGAGTCTGTCTCCTCAGCTATAAACTGTAGATCATAATATTTCGCCTGCTATCTCGGAAAGGTATTATGAGGATCCATGACCATGGATCTGAAGGGGCTTTCTGAGTAACACCGCGCTATTCATACGTGTAGCCTGTCCGCATTGCCCACCCCGACTCCCACATGAGCTGGTGACGCTAGTGAAGAGGAAAACAGGGTTAATGAATCTGACAGTCACCTACGGGCCAGGAAGCAAAACCAGAAGCATTAAAAATCCAAACCAAAAACATGTCCTAATAAAAATCTTCAAAAATACTATTGCAAAGACACCAACCGCACAAATACAAGGAGCCCTCGCCCCCAGGGTGAAGTGACAGAGGCACAGGTAGACAGGGTGCTTCCAGAAATCTCTCTGAAGCACGTGTGACAGGATCTCGTCAGTCAGTTCAAGTAGCAGAGAGGTTGGTGTTTCACACAGAAAGCCGGGCTCTAGCGCAAGCCCCTGAGCTACATCTAAGGCAGAGCTAATCTACCTACTAACCATCTCGTTTAGGTGCCCTCTCGCTCTGGCAGCTGGGGACTGGCAGAGAGAGCAAAGGCGGCAGGGGGTCCGCCGCATCCTGGAAGGCGGCGGCAGCGGAGGATGCAAGCACACTGGCGTGCTCAGAAAACGTGTCCAGCGCATGCACAGTCACATAGCCAGACACGAGAAACCGAATCAGCTCGATCTTTCTCTCATGGTCTGAAGGCGGATGGAGATGAGGAGGACAGGGGCGGAGAAGGAGCACCGGGAGGGGTGGGGATGTGGGCAAGGAGGAAAAAGAATGAAAATAAACAAAGAAAAATAAGAACATGATTAATGAACATGCAGGATAAAGTTAGTACGCAAAAAAAAATGCCCAGGCCCGACAGTTATGGGGAGTTACGTACAAAGCGGAGCGATTTGGGAACAGGGAGCTTATGAAAATTGACAATAAGAGCAGAGAACTGGCAGGAATAGTCCTATTGTTTCTCACTGCATTTTAAGCCAGGAGCCAAGAATTCCAGTCCTGGCTGGATACAAGAATGTGTGAGGATACACAGAGAAGGAGCAGGAATTTGAATATGGTTTTTGTCGGAGGAGTCATTCAGAGTGAGAGAGGTATTCACACGCAGAACATCATGCAAAGCGCGCAGCGAGAGCTCACCTGGCTTGGAGAGTGGCATGGGCGGAGGGAAGAATCGTCGAGATGGCTGAGGAGGACTGTGAAGGAAGGAAGACCGAGTTCTTAAGATAAAGAGAGTCCCATGTAGCTAATAATGGCACGTTTAAGTCCCCTCTAGACACAGATGGCTGGTACTTTCAGCTCCAGCATAGTATCAGATACCAGACGTAACTCCACAGAGTATAACTGAGGCTAAGACATTTTTAATAAAGGTCCCCTTCTAAGTCTTCGCTAATAAATGAAGTAGAAAGTTGTTCAGTTAACGCTGACGCTCTGGCATCATCCCAAACTCTCCTCACCAATTTTGATGTCTCCACTTAGAACTTTTGCTTCCTAAAGTTCTGGGCCTTTAGGGACAATTACACATAATCTCATGGGATAGCCCTGTCGCTTTAACTTTCGGTCCTATTCAATGTCTCTCCCTACAAAAGGGTGGCACTCGAGACCACCTGGGCAAAATTCAACGCGCTCTCCCTACAACTAGTGATTAGCTGGCGCAGGAAAAAAGGTGGTGACGTTTCTAAAAGAGAAAACATCAAGTAACGGAAAACTGGTATTTAGTTCTCTTAATCCCTCAAAAGATTTCCTCCTTTCCAGCAAGTGACAATAACCACGGTAATAATAGCAACAAAAGTATCTGCTCAGCTGGCCCAAACCTGTTAAGATCCTGTCCTTGCAGGTGGAGTGGGTGCTGTTGGTAATGGCCGAAGACTTCAAATACTATCGGCTTGGTTTTGATGTATTCCACGAACGATTCAGTGACCTCCACTGCAATCTATAGGGAATGAAGCCAAACTAGATTAGGGGAAGATGTATTATGAGATGAGACGTTTTTGCTGCGATCAGAACTTGGCACTTTAGAGCTGGGTATGTGCTGGGTTTTTTATTCTGCACGCCTCCCACAAGATGAGCTAGAGCAGCGGTTCTCAACCTGTGGGTCGCGACCTGTTTTCTGATGGTCTTAGGATCTACAGCAGTGACCCGCAGGTTGAGAACTGCTAGCAGGGTCGCCTAAGACCATCAGAAAACATAGATATTTACATTACGATTCACCACAACACAAGGAACTGTATTAAACGGTCGCGGCATTAGGAAGGTTGAGAACCACTGAGCTAGAGGCTCCTCTCTGGTTTCCATTCTGGGCTCACTTTACTGAGCTCCCGGCATTTGAGACCCTCCACCATCTGCCTGAACCCATCTCTGCCCCCCGCTGCTCTCCATACACTCGTTTCTGTTTAATCAACTCAACCAAACTTAATCAAACTCCTGTTTCACCCTTCGATGGCCCAGGCTGCAGCCTGACCGCAGGCCTTCCACACCTCCGTTCCTCCAAGTCATCCCTAGACTTCAAGGCTCAACAACAATAAGGGGAACAGGGCTGTTCACCACGTGCCAAGTTCCATGCCAAGTCTGACCCACCATTCCTTATTTATACTGTATTCTCCAGACGTGCCCTCACCTCCTTTCCAACCCAACCATTCACATCCAACAAAAAAAGTAACTCCAAGTATCTCTTTGTTCATGGAAATAACTTTCCCTTTTCTGGACTCGCACTGCATTTAGTAAGTACCTTTCTAATGTCTCTAGACCGTGTTTCTTTTTCCTTTTTTTTAAAAATATATTTTATTGATTTTTTACAGAGAGGAAGGGAGAGGGATAGAAAGTCAGAAACATCGATGAGAGAGAGACATCGATCAGCCGCCTCCTGCACACCCCACACTGGAGATGTGCCCGAAAGCAAGGTACATGCCCTCGACCAGAATCGAACCTGGGACCTTTCAGTCCGCAGGCCAACGCTCTATCAACTGAGCCAAACTGGTCTCGGCTAGATTGTGTTTCTTAAATAAGCATTTATTTCCCTATCGGAACTGTGAATATGATTTACATAGATGATCTAGAAATAGATCATCTGGGATTCTCCTGCGCACTCCCCAGGGCGCCAGGCACAGTCCTTGCGCACCGTAGCCAGTGTTTACTGTATACCTGCCTGCTCATATTTATACAATTAAACATGAGAAAGAAAACGGTATTTGTTTGCTTGTTCCACTTCTGGAGTTGTCTTTCCCCTCGTACTTTAGAGAGTGGAGATGCCAACAAGAGGATGAGAGAGCGGCTCATGTAGAAGAGCCTGGGGCCAGAGCCACATTTCTGGGCGTTCAAACCCCGTTTCCCCCTCTTCCTGGCTTTGTAACCCAGGCGAGTGGCTTTCGCTGCTCTGTGCCTCAGTTCCCACAGCTCTCACACGGGGATTATGACCTCCAGGGCATAAAGGTGAGGAGTAGAGGAATTAAGACGTGAAAAAGCGCTCTCCACAGAGCTTACAAAATAAGCTCTCCAGGAACGCTGCCTATAGTGATGAGGATGATGCCTTGTGAACAGTTACAGTGAATCCTCCTAGAGGAGCGGGAAGGTCTGTTCTGTAAGGGGCATTAATGGATCGTCACAGTATCAACTGCAAGGAAGACAATCTGATTCTTAGTTACAAAGGTATTGATGAAATAGTTTTTATCTTACTTGCAACCGAACAATGTAGGTACCTTTAAAGGACAATAAATATATTCACTTTAACAAAACTCCCACTAAAATGCTTTCTTTCCTCTAAAGGAAACACTAAACACAACTCACTACATTCCAATGATGGAAGATTTTATTGGCAGATGCACCTGGACAGGACTCCCGGGCCCTCGGTAATTCACGAGGGGCCATCCTGGAGGATGGGCTCTCTGCTCTGGCCACTCCCTCTATTGTCTCTTCTCCCCCCGATTTCCTGCCACTGACGTCTGAGAAAGCCTGAGAGCCTACACATGACTGCCTCACACAGCCACTTCAAGGTACCACAACCCCGCAATGCATCTGGCCACAGAGCGATGTCACTTACATTCTGCACGTGATAAAAGCCCAGAGGACTTCCTCTGCCGTTATTTTTGAGGGGTTCAGTGGAGAAGGCTTCATCATGGCGATGCAAAAAGCTTTATGGAAAAATAAGAAAGAGAATGTTTCATTAAATGGTTTCATCAGGACCTATATTGTAACAGCTCGACTTGGATGGTATGGAAACTGCCTATTTAAGCAGAGGTTTTAATTGAGCAAGTTATTGACAAATCCTTGTTGAAACATTTTCCATATCACTCAGATATTTTACACTTTATTTCAGAAATGATTAAAAATGATCTGACCCTGATCACTTAGGTATGTGGATGTATATGCAAGAATGCATTAGAGCCGGAACCGGTTTGGCTCAGTGGATAGAGCATTGGTCTGCGGACTGAAAGATCCCAGGTTCAATTCCGGTCAAGGGCATGTACCTTGGTTGCGGGCACATCTCCAGTAGGGGGTGTGCAGAAGGCAGCTGATTAATATCTCTCTCTCATTGATGTTTCTAACTCTCTATCCCTCTCCCTTCCTCTCTATTAAAAAAATCAATAAAATATATATATTTTTAAAAAGAATGCATTAGAGAGCTTGGAGAGTGAATTCAGTGAATCCCTATTCCTTTGTGGTTTTTCACTGAGAATAAAAATTATGAAATTGTTTTGTGTAGAAAAGATTTTAAACCTTAAGATTCTCAAAAAAAAAGCGTTTTCCTAGGGAGGTCGTGAGAAGAGAGCATCTAGAATATAGAGTCAAGAGGGTTACAGGAGAGAAAAAGCTTGTAAGTGGAAGAGAAATGAAACCTGTCATATCATCTCTACTACTACCTTTTCTTTTTCAATTGATGTAAAATATTACTGTTCATTGTGTTACTTAAATTTTCTTTTCCCCAAGTATTAAATAGGCATTTGGTGACTAAATTACTCTTTGCTTTAAGGGAGGGGAGTAGAGACAGGGAAGGGAGGGACAGAGGAAAAAAAAGGGAGGGAGAGAGAGGAGAGAGAGGCGCGGGAGAGAAACATTGATGAGACACATTTATTGGTTGTTTTCCACATGCATCCCCACCATGGGCAAGGATGGAACCTGCAACCCAGATACGTGCCCTTGACCAGGAATAGACTCTCTGGTCCACAGGCCAACGCTCTAACCACTGAGCAACGCAGGTCGGGGTGAGATTTGTTAATACATTTCGGCACGAAGAGCATTAAAAAGACTAAATAGGTGTGTGTGGATCAGACCCTATGTTCCTAGCAGAGAGCCATGGTCCACAATAGAACCTTTTAGCAGGCGGCCTGGCCGCACCCCTGCCCACAATGAACTCTGTTTCGTTCCCCGGTAGTTCCTGGTTCTTCCTCCCACCCCGAGGGAAGAAAGCCTTTTATGTCAGAGACGGTGGTCATTTCTCAGGAGCGTCAGGGCCCCCAAATGTACAGCGGTCTCAGAGCGCCCGGGACGGCAGCGGGTGGCCAGCTGGGGAGGGAGCGCGAAGGGCCGGCTTACTTGAACTGGCAGAAGATGTCCGCGTACTCCGGGAGGATGCCGCTGGCCTGCAGCACTGTCACTCGGAAAGTGAAGGCGCTGCCCAGCTTCAGGTGGTGGCCGATCTCTTCCGGAAACCCTTCCATGGCCATCTTCCCATCCAGCAAAGGGCTGGGCTTCAGATCTAGAGAGGGTCACACACACACACACTTGGGTCAAACAATGCACGGGTCACCCTTCAATGAGGAGAGAGCGGGTCACTCTTTCCATTCCTAGTGAATGAAAGTGACTTCTCATTGTCAATATGTTTCCCTCCTTGAAAATGTCCCCAGTCACAGTGAACTGCGTGTACGCACCCAAGTCATTCATTCGATTGATTTCTTCTGGAGGACTGATGACCTCTGAACTCTGACCCTGTCCTTCCACAATCCGCAGCTCTTCCAAGGACAGGCCAGAACGAGTCATTGCAACGGAAGAGAAGTCATTCTGAAATCGAGGCAGGGGAGGCAGATGAAGTAGTACAATAATATGTTACCTCCCCCCCACCGTTTCCTTTCTTTTGTTTATTTGCCTAATGCCTAATAGTGACTGTAAAATTATATAGATTAGAGCTGCCCTAAAAAAGGCAATACACAGTGGTACCTCGAGATACGAGTGCCCTAACATACGAGATCTTTGAGATACGAGCCGTCGAGCGAGCGATTTTTGCTTTGAAATACGAGCAACATTTGAGATGGGAGTCATCACGTGGATCGGCCAGCTGCACATGACCCACCAGTTTACCGCGACTCGAGCGTCTCATAGTTTCCCACGCCTCAGGGTTACAGAACGAATTAAACTCGTATCTCGAGGTACCACTGTATAAATATCGGTCCTTTACCCTTACCATTGTAATTCTTAGACATGTCCCTTATCCTGTTACACACCCTGTGGTTACCTATACTTTTTAGTTGTAAGTAAACGAACTGCTCTTCTCCAGTACCAACATCCTTTTTATAAGCCTGACTACTCCTCCTTCCACTAGATTTTCCTCTTCCTCAAAGGTTTCTCACCTGATTAAAGTACTCGTTATCGAAAGATATTTTAGCAGTTCCTGACTGTCGAATGCCAGAGCCATAATCAGGAGCTTCTTCATCCGCTAGGTAGGAAAAAAAAAAAGAGAGAGAGAGAAAAGCAAAGATCAAATGAGACTACATATGAGGCAGAGGGGACAACTCTTACTGGATTATAAAATAAATAATGAAGTGGTGGAGCCTTAAGTTCTGAGAACTTTGATATAAGAGGAGACGCCAAAGGACATGTCCTTTTGCTTAAAAAGAAAATGAGACTTAAGCAGTAAAGTCACAAGGGCTGCTTCCAACTCTACTCAGGTAACCTTACCAATCCCCTTAGCTCAACTGAGCAAAGCATCCGTTTTATTCTTGATATTGTTCACATGCCATGTCTAAAATACTGATCTCTTCACTCGGTAAGGTTTTATTTAATAATACCCAATAAATATTTCAAAATACTAGACTGTACTTGTCAAGACTTCAACAATGGTGTACATGTCACAGATTTCCATGGATAAAGGTGAAAGGTCACAGCATAGCATTTAGAAATTAAAACAGAAAAATTACAAGAAACAGCCACATTCTTCCTCAGAATGAAGGCTGGATCATGGAGAAGCATCAGATTTTTTTTTTTTAATATATTTTTTATTGATTTTTTTTACAGAGATGTGCCTGCAACCAAGGGACATGCCCTTGATGGGAATCGAACCTGGGACCTTTCAGTCTGCAGGCCAATGCTCTATCCACTGAGCCAAACTGGTTTTGGTGCATCAGACTTTTGACCTGTGTGTGTGTGTGTGTGTGTATGTATTTATTTATTTAAAATAAAAGCCTAAGCGACCGGTTGACTGGCCGACCACCAGGGGGCAGATGCTCAACGTAGAAGTTGTTGAGCTGTAGTGACTTGGCAGCTGCAGTTCTCGGGTTATGCACCTGGAACCAGAAAGGAGGGAGCCCGATTCTGGGGTGCATCACCCAAGAGCCGCCCTCTCGATCTGGGACCCCTTGGGGAATGTTGGAGCTGGTTTCAGCCTGATCCCCACAGACCAGGCCAAGGGACCCCACCAGTGTATGAATCCATGCACCGGGCGTCTAGTTACAAAATAATAGCCAAGGACAGAAAGGCCTAGAAGTACCCCCAGAGAAAATTAGGCAAAAAAAAAGTACTGGAAGTTCTTAGTTACTTTTGAGGCAGTTAATACACATTATTTAAAAAGCAAATGACTTTTCTAAAGTGAATCCAAGAGTTGTCTTTC
The DNA here is from genome assembly GCA_004026805.1 of Lasiurus borealis. Taxonomy (NCBI): domain Eukaryota; kingdom Metazoa; phylum Chordata; class Mammalia; order Chiroptera; family Vespertilionidae; genus Lasiurus; species Lasiurus borealis. The sequence goes on along the minus strand of PVJN01025804.1, from coordinate 10,167 downwards.
ACGTTTAAGGAAATCCCTTTATCCCATTATTCCAAAATAGCAGTAGCCCAGACTAAATAGAATCTATTTTTGATACTTAGTAACGACAGGCAGAAAGGAAGCAATAAAGGCTTTCTCCAAGACAAACAAACCCGCGCAGTCTGTCTGTGCAGCTGCAGCGTGGCCCGGCACAACTGGCCGGCTCTCTTCCAAGCAAAGAGTCCCCGGGCTCTGCTTCAGAAGAGGGTCACCTACCTGCAATGGCCTGGACAGCCACGCGCAGAAATCCCCGCACTTCCCCCTTCTCGCTGACAATGGCCACCCTGTGGATCAGGGGCACGGGATACAGCAGGTTGCTCAGGTACACAAATGCCCTAGAGAGAGACCGGGAGACACATCTGAGCATCCCGCTGACACAGAAGCTGGCTGCCAGGCTGTCTGAAGGTCACCTCTCTCTGCTTTGTGTTCTCAGACTACCTCTAACTCCTTCTTAGCAGAAATAATATACAAACCAATGCAAATGCTTGGTAACAGCGGACAGAGACCAATTTACACCAAATTAACCACGCCCTGTACAAATGATTACCGTAGGTGGAAGAGTAACAATTGGAAGCAGACTTTCGAGATACTGGTCTATCAACAGTGCTGAGGGTGGGGAAAAGGGAGTCCATTAAAGAGCTTGACCTTTCCATGTAAGGAATTATCAAGAGGTTTGCTCTGTTTTCCCCATAGATAAAACAGAAATCAGGAGACGGAATGTGACTGAAATACAATTAATAGGTCTAAAATAGATTTCAAGTCACAGTGTTATGGGTCTGTATTTTTACTCTAAGAAATAACTACTTTTTTACTCTTAGATCCAAAATCTAATTCAGATTATACAAAAAGGTAAGTTGCAGACCTAACATGTTCTATTTCAGAGAAACTGGCAAAGTTCGATTACATCTGTATTCTTTTTCCTTCTTTCATCCTTTTGTATTTATTGATTTTATTTTTAAGGATAAAAACTGGTGACCACAAAACTGGGGAGTGTTTATTCCCATTAGTGAGTGGAAAATAGCATCTAGTTCCTACTGTTACTCCTGCCTTCCCACTTGGCACATGCCGATCTTTGAACACAAGACAAGACAAAGAGTACACATTTGCAGCAACATAAGTACACGTGACACACATGTCTGCTTGCTTTTACTTCTGCTCTGAAAAATCTACTTTAAAACAGAGAAAAGGAAGATGAGTGTATTTGTGGGATTTCAACTCAAAGTAATGAAAACAATTCTGAAAACAGAAAAAATACACCACAGAAAAACAAATGTTAAAACTTTAAGAGCATAAATTAAATATGAATGAAAAGTATAACAAAATAACAGCAAATGAAGATTAAATCAGATCAAATGATGTCTACTTCCCTTTCAGTCTGCTCCAAGGTGGGGGAGGGCAATGCTAAGAAACAGAGGGTTAAAGCTTTGAGGCACAAAAAATTAAAAACTGAAAAGTCTTCTTAAACAATTACAAACAAGACTCTCAAACATCAACTACTGTGGCAGAAGTTAAAGACTAAGAATTTGGAATAAGGTGCCATATGGATAATTTCACTTCCCAAGTCAGTAGACATACAAGATGATCCTCATCTCTTTTTTTTTTAAATATATTTTATTGATTTTTTACAGAGAGGAAGGGAGAGAGATAGAAAGTCAGAAACATCGATGAGAGAGAGACATCGACCAGCCGCCTCCTGCACGCCCCACAGTGGAGATGTGCCCGCAACCAAGGTACATGCCCCCGACCAGAATGGAACCCGGGACCTTTCAGTCCACAAGCCGACGCTCTATCCACTGAGCCAAACCGGTCTTGGCTGATCCTCATCTGTTAATGGCATTCCAGCCAGACGTGCCCACTTCCAAAGCCGTGGCCACAAAGAGCCAGCACACATGTTCATCTCCCGCCTGGAGTACTCTCTGAACTCCGCCACCCACCTCATGCCTTTAATTCCACATCTTGAGGTCTTATCTCACATACCAATCTCTCATGATAGGTCCCCCAATGTTATATGATCTCAGGAACATATGATTCCAGCATTGCTTAGGGTTTACATTTCTTTATGTATGTGATTGTTTAATTTGTCTGTCTCAGCCACCAGACTGTAAACCCACTAGGGTAGGAACCATGTCTGGTCTTGCTAGCCACTGGTGGGTGATGGAACATCTATCTAAATATATACGTAAATGGGAAAAGGAATTGTCCAGGTAGAAGATTTTCCAGAAAAATGGCTTCCACCAGAGAGAGAGAAGCAAAGCCATTCAGGTTGGTTTTTCCAAGCCTTACTCACAATGAACACTGACTACATAGAACGTGTTTAGATTCTTAACTCTACCTAAGTTATATGGTTATCTTTTTATACTTAAAAATAGCTACTCAAAAAGAGGAACTCCTGTTTTTAATTGTAAAAATGCTTACCACTTGAAGGCACAGCATGTCATGTCCACACACGCATATTATATAAAGTACGGTTTGAGCACACATTAAATACAAGACTCGCCGAAACCGGTTTGGCTCAGTGGATAGAGCGTCGGCCCGCGGACTGAAAGGTCCCAGGTTCGATTCCAGTCAAGGGCATCTATCCTGGTTGCGGGCACATCCTCAGTAGGGGGCATGCAGGAGGCTGATCCATGTCTTTCTCTCATAGATGTTTCTAACTCTCTATCCCTCTCCCTTCCTCTCTGTAAAAAATCAATAAAATATATTTAAAAATCAATAAATAAGCACAAGACTCTCCTTTCTGCCTATGGCAATGGCTATCCCAAATGTGGACGAACACAAGTACTGCTATAGATGTCTCCCTTTAGAGAGATCTGTAATTCTATGTGAGTGGTAGTCAGTATCAATGCTGTATAAAAACTCAATGAATATTGTGAACTGGTATTTTAATAATTACTCCACGTGCTTGAGAGTCCTTATATACTCTGACCTAGCAGACTGAAGGAGAACAGGGATGAAAGAGGGAAAGATATAAAAGATATATTAGCAGAAAGTTCTGTGAAGTTATACCAAAAAAAGGAAACAAGTTTTGTCAACATAAAGATAAGAAAAATCAACATGATTATGGCTCTAGTTACGGAAAGAATGTCGGTTCGGGTGATTAGATCACAGAATAACCATCCTTTGCTCCCTTCTAACCCAGGAAAGTAGGTTACATATTTTACACGTTATCCCAAATTATGATGGATGGCTCATAGTATCCAAGCATGCCGTAAGAGAATGGCTAAAGGGACAAGCTCTTTTTATTCCAGATGAAAATTCACTGGAGGCAGCCAGAGACCAACCTTACAGATGGAATTTCACAAGAAACTGGGAATTTTTGCAGTGAGTTGTGTTTGCAATGCTGTGCCAATCGAGAAACCCACCCTGTGAGTCACGGAAGTTCCTCCCCGTGCAGGCACAGTGGCCGCTGTATAACCAGGGGGCGGTGCACTATTATAACTTGTTTGCACATGGGAAATGCAGCAGGAGAGGAAATAAAGAACTATCCTTCACTGACTGACTGCTGTGATTTCACTTCCTCCTCTAACCGCTTCTTGCAGGCCCAAGTTAGTTCTAAAGAGCCTGAAGGCCTTTACAGAGCCTCAAGCTTCAGAACCTGGGAGCCCAAACGAATGGAAAGGTCAATTCCTGAGCCACAGCTCCATAAAGATTCCACTTGAAAATCCAAGGAGAGGTCACTGCTTTCTATCTTCACTTAAATCTGATACGATTAAACTGAATAAAACTATAGAAAAATAATACATATGCAGTGGTACCTCGAGATACGAGTTTAATTCGTTCCGTAATCTTGAGGAGTGGGAAACTATGAGACGCTCGAGTCTCGGTAAACTGGTGGGTCGTGTGCAGCTGGCCGATCCACGCGATTACTCGTATCTCAAATGTTGCTCGTATTTCAAAGCAAAAATCGCTCGCTCGATGGCTCGTATCTCAAAAATCTCGTATGTTAGGGCACTCGTATCTCGAGGTACCATTGTATCTTAAGCCAGTAAATTTCACATCAAATGGGCTTGTGACTGGAGTTTTCTAAACAATTGACTTGTGGGTAGCACTCTTAACCAGGACTTTGCCAGAGTGGATGGCAGAATCTGAAAGAGCCTAACTCTTGGGCTCTTTGAGAATCCCCCGGGCCTCAGCCTAAGCAGCCGGTCAGAAGTTCGGACCCCGGCTCCTCCTGACAACCAGGTCAGCGTTCTTCCCATTCCTCACTGTGCGGCGGTGCGGAGCGCGAGTGAGTGGAGTTAGAAGCTGAGCCACCGGCACCAGAACCGGGCTGTTTATGGGCGGGAACTTGGTTCGGTCCAAACTTCTGGCCCTCTTAGTGCAGGATGGAAATGGGCTGAAGGACACATGTAGCCGTAGAGTACAGAAAGCATCATGGTCCCATTATTGGTACACAGAGTGACCTTCCTAATTGTAATATAAAGGGCTGCTCTGAAATTCTTAGCATCTACTCCTGGCAATGCACTAGTAGAAAACAAGATTCATGGCTACATGATCCCTTTATTGCTGGGTAAACTGAGTAAATGTCTCCTCACTGCTGCTAACCCCTGAGACTACCAACAGTCATAATTCAGATTTCATTTCTATCAGAAAGCTTTCATTTTCCCCTCTTTCCATAATAGGGATTATCTCTATGTTATTTACTTAGCTCTCACCAACTAACCAACACCACACTATGAACTAAACGTTAGAACCTTATGTTTCTATTGGGTCAGGAGACTCATTACACTTTAATTTGTAGATAACTGGTGCTTATCCATTTCACACCGACATAATTCCCTTATTCTGAAAGGGCTTAACAATACGTGGTCCTCATCAACCATTAAAGTTAAATTTGTACCTTAAAACCTGGACATGCTTTTCGGCTAATCCAGCGGGCGCCGCTCTGTTGAGTTTGTGATTAAAATGACTTCAGCGCGAAGACTGGACAGAGACAAAGACCCCAGTATTCTGCATCACTCACAGATGGGGCCACAGACAATGCCTCGGTTTGGAGAACTAAACGTAACACAAAGCACTTTCGTGTGCTGGGAACAGACACCCATTGTTGATGGTGCCAACAGATAATTTTATGAGATTCGTCATTCCAAAGCCTATAGGTAAAAGTCTGGCAGAGGCCCAGGATCTATAGACAGGCTCAGCGAGACTGGCCGAAGAAAGGCGTCTGTTTGAGATGGAAAGGAAACTTCGTTTTTGCTTCTTTTTTGGACTCAGAGACAAAGCAAAAAGTAAAACGTAATACTTCTGTTTCCTTTTTGTCCTCTTGATTCCTGCAGATGCCACACATCATTTAGCCTAACTCTGGGCTCTCTCTGCTCTTTCTCAAGTTGTCACCTATGCTTCCTTGCTGGCCTTCCTACAAAAAGGAGAAGTTACTAGATCACACTGCCATTCTTCCACCCTGTAGCCTGACTCCCCTTTAATCACTCTCTCCTCTGGGGGTTCCTCCTTTACAATATCACTGGGCAACTGAAGACAAGGGGTCCTGCAGGTAGATCAGGGATGGGAGGGGGACTCTCTCTTGCCAAGGGCCATTCGGATGTTTATCCCATCATTGGTGGGCCATACAGAATTGCCAACTTAAAAATTCGCCTGCTGTTATTTGGTTAAACATTTAATTATCTCACTCCTAATGCCCTGGCAGGGCCAGATCCAATTTGTTGGGCTTTATCTGGCCCGCTGCACCAAGTAGACCCCGTAGCTTACCAACACTAGCCAGATCAGCATGTGGTGAATTGAACTGGCTAAAGCGAGATCATCCAAATTTGCCCGAGGAGCCTCTTTAGAGAAAGAGCTGGTCCCTTTTCGCCCTCCTCACAGTAACCTCACCAACCTTCCCACTAAAATGAACCATGGGGATCGGTCGTAAAACGGGTCATGCCCGTCACTGAAGAGATCCGATCCCTCCTCCGTCCCTGCGTCAGAGCCGGTGTCATCCACGAACGCCTCATCATCAAAATCCTCCATCTCATCCTGCTGCTCGTCAGCCAGCTCAGTGATGTCGGAATCAGCCGTGGAAAAAGTGGGGGAGGGCGTGCGGTCGGCAAGGCGCTCATTCACGCAGCCGTGGAAAATGGGGGAGCTAGACGCCGGGGGAGACGCGGATTGACACAGCCGAGGAGAGAGGAAGAGTCGGTTAAACAGGAAGCTACAGGTGCCAACAGCACAGAACCCACCGAGGAATGGACACAATAAAAGCGAGTGGATAAGCAAAAGGCTCAAATAAGCATAAACCATCTGGTTCGGGGGAAAGGGAGCCAGGACGGCTCCTTGGAATAAGAAAGCAAAGGAAACACGTGAGTGGAACATCGCAGGTAAATAACGTGCTCCGAACGTTTTTAGTCTCCGCTGGCACCGAGGTTCAGCAGCCCGGCCTCCAAAGAGCCACTCAATATTAGGCGAAATAATAAGGTCTAAATTTTTATTCCAATTCCTGTGTCGTCTGGGAGCAGAAAACAAAACGGATGAAGTGTATATAGCAAAGCAAGGGTGTGCCTTGCGTGGGTAAATGTTTGGCCAACTGGTCTCTTTAAAAACAGCCCACGATCAGAGTGGAGTGGAAAAGACTTTATCTTTTTTCAAAATACGATGACTGCCGCTCTTCCTTTTCATCCAGGTCCTTTAAAACTCTCAGAAAGGGGTTGCAATCGAAAACAATTTAACTTCTGAAATCATTAAGTTCGAAACTTACATTTCTCTGCTTTTTAAATTCTAAACCTCAAAGAATTGAATTAAATATGGACTCAGAGGGCACTCTTTGTTTTCATTAAATGTTGGAAGTATGGATATGATAAAGAGGCTCAAGAGGACTATTAAGATGAGCAACCAACTCACCCCTGTCAAAGACTGAAGTGAGAATTGCTTTTATAAAAAGTGAGGGCATTTCTGATCACGGAGAGGGTGCAGTATGTTAATTTGTCAGTCACATTACAGTATTAAACTGGGATACAGATACAGGTTGTCTTTTTCTTTTAAATCTATCTTGTTCAACTATAAGTCGTTTTGTGAATGAGTTGAGAGTCTGGGAAGACTGTCAATTACTTGGTTTGAAAGTCTGAGACTTAAACAAATATACATGTTGAGGGGGAAAAAAACCGGAAGGGAAATATACCAAATGACACATACACAGAGTGGCTGTGTATGAGTGGATCGATTCTAACTGGGGCTGTTTTATACTCTTTTGCTTTTAACTTCCTGTAAAATGTGCTGAAGTTTTATACAATTGAAATCAAAGCATTCATTATTGAAAAGGAAGACATCGAGTAAAAGCATCACCTACCTTCCTACAAGTTTGAACCAGTGGAACCGATCGTAAAAGGGGTCACTGCCCGTCATGGTGGTTTCGCTTTCGTCCTGGGCACTGGAGGCCATCTCTCCTGCCCGGTCATACATCTCTCGCATCAAGTCCAGCCTCTGCCTGTGTGGTAAACAAAGAGCACCGGGTTAACATCACAAGATGGCATTAAATAGTTCCACTTTGGAAGTATGTTCCATGCAAAAAATTTAAAAACCCTCCCACTATTTAATGATATTAAACAAAATGAAAGGCCAAAAGTACAGAAACCGAAACAGTAACCAAAGTGTCTGAGTCTGGAGATAAGCCATCAAAAATCAAGAATGGCCGAGACCCGTTTGGCTCAGTGGATAGAGCGTCGGCTTGCGGGCTGAAAGGTCCCAGGTTCGATTCCGGTTGGGGGCGTGTACCTTGCTTGCGGGCACATCTCCACTGTGGGGCGTGCAGGAGGCGGCTGATCGATGTCTCTCTCTCATTGATGTTTCTGACTTTCTACCTCTCTCCCTTCCTCTCGGTAAAAGAGCAATAAAATATATTTAAAAAAAAAATCAAGAATGGCCACCTAACCTCCACCAAGTCGCAGGAGAAATGCTTTTCAATGCTGTATGACATCTCAAATACACTGAAATGGAGACAAATACCTCATCATACTAAATACAGAGGAAGTTATATTATTTTATAACTTTCCTGTGTAGTACTGGTCATCCCGAGGTCCAGGACAGAGAAGATGAATATTTACTAGACCCAAGACATAAACAGGTGCCATAAAATATAAGAGGCCTATGGGGTATACATTTAAATCCCATCTACAAGTGACAACGGTGTTTGCTGAGTGGTGTTCCGTCACTCAGAAGAAAACGGATGGAGAGCAGTGTCACTGGCAGTGACAGCATTTAGAGGCACAGAAAAGGAAGCGACAGCAACATCTGAGAGGAGAGCCTGAAGGAGCCCACTTGCACCCGTGACTATGTCCTGAACAGAACAACTGGCTGTGTGAGTAATGTCGCATACTTGAGCTTCTCCAGCGACCAATAATGTGTCGCTCCGTTCTTCAGATCCTGCACTTCTACGGCCACCACGGTGCGAGGGAAAGGCCTGTCCTCGTGAGCTTTGTCCGTATCGGAGGGAAGTAATTCCGGAGGGAGAGGGGAGTACAGTGTGTCCGTCAGCAGCACAAACTGGAACTGCACCTACATGGAAGCAAACAACAGCTTGGTTTTAGCATGCAAGCGGCAGAGATGAGGTAGTAGAATCATACCCAATGGAAAAGATGTCAAACACATATCACCGGCCGGCGTGGCTCAGTGTTCAGCATTGACCATGAACTGGTAGGTCACAGTTAGATTCCTGCTCAGGGCACATGCCCAGGTTTCAGGCTCGATTCGGAGGAGGGGGTGTGCAGGAGGCAGATGATAGATGTTTCTCTCTCTCTCACACACACTAATATATCTTATTAATTTTTTACAGAGAGGAAGGGAGAGAGATAGTTAGAAACATCGATGAGAGATATCAATCAGCCGCCTCCTGCTTGCCCCTTACAGGGGATGTGCCCGCAACCAAAGTACATGCCCTAAACCAGAATCGAACCTGGAACCCTTCAGTCCACAGGCAGACGCTCTATCCACTGAGCCAAACCAGTTTCAGCTCATCACTGATATTTCTGTCTCTTTCTCCTTTCCTCTCTCTGAAATCAATTTAAAAAACATATGTAAATAAAAAACAACAATATAGCATACACTAAACAAAGAGCTTGTGATTAACTGGAAACAAAATAGAAAACCTGGCCACTTATAAACTCATCATAGACAATAATCCTAATGTCAAATTAAGCTATTTTAAGATTTCCTTTTCTCTCCTGGCAGGGTTTTTGCACAAACTAAATTCGCAATGTGTAGTTTGGTTGACTGAATAAAGACTTTTGCGGAACTTACACCAAAGACCCAAGGATGCATCTCTATCTCGTCTCTCACTAACGGGTAGGTCAGGAGGTACATGTCACAGTTTCCAATTTTACATTCAGAGGATTACAACTACGACTCTTAAAAGTGTTTACTACATGGTTAGTGCTTCGCATGCATCCTGCATTTATCCTCACTCCCATCTGACTTTCACCAGTAAATATTCAATTAAATGCTAACGTGCAGCAGTAAGAAAAGACAGACACAGCCCTGCCTTCCTTTCGTCTACTTGAAGGAAGAAGTAACTAGTAAATAATTACAGAATGAGACGGATGACTGAGATTATGAATGAAGACTCCTATTCCCTTCTTTCAAACTAGAATACGAGATGATATGAATTTGGCCAGAGCCACGCAGTCTGTGCTCTTACCTACTATACAATATTGCCCCCGCCCCCGGTAATCTTAGCAGTCAGGACACTGCTGAAGAGTGGGTCATACACTGTCCCATCCTCACAGAACCCCTGGGTGGCGGGCATCAGTACCAAGCCCATTTTGGAGCTGAGGGGAGGGAGAGCAGGGCTGCTGGTGTCCACACCACCAGGAGAGCTGGGGCTGGACCCGGCTGTCTGCGTGCAGAGCACATGCGCTCATCCATTCCACAAAACCGCCTCTGAGGCCCTACACTGGGAGGGGGCACATGGGACTTAGGTACAGACTTAAAGGTAAAAACTAAAAGAAAATTGAAAATTTCACAAACCCAAGAGAAGCATATTTCTGCTAACATGCCTCTTTAGCTCTTGTCAGGAATAGTTTCCTTATTTATAAAATACCTAAGCTAGCCGAAACCGGTTTGGCTCAGTGGATAGAGCGTCGGCCTGCGGACTGAAAGGTCCCAGGTTCGATTCCGGTCAAGGGCATGTACCTTGGTTGCGCGCACACCTCCAGTAGGGGGTGT
>PVJN01025803.1:0-29662 GCA_004026805.1 Lasiurus borealis | reverse complement strand
AACTGCTCAGTGATACTTCATAGAAGGAAAAACATATTTGATAAACAATGGAGTCAAGTTAAAACAAGAACTAGAACGTATTCTGTTCTTTGGCAGCTGTTCCTCTGCCAAGTATAGGCGTTCTACAGTTTTCAGGGCCACATACGGGGCTGGGGCTTAGATGGCCAAGAGCTGCATGCCAGGCCACCCTGGGCAGATGCACAAAACTCACAGAGCTGATGGGGGTCAGAAGGTGGTGCAGTAGGTGACTGTGGACGTGATTTAAAGAACACCTACAATTGGCTCTCATTGGGGCTAAATAACTGAAGGGCTGGTGGTTTCAGTTTCTCTACGTGTGGCAGTGATCAGAAGAGCAACAGGCATCAAAGCAGAGCACAGAGGTGCTGGCTAAAGTGGGAGAGCTGAGTTCAGGTCCAGCCTCCAGACATAATCCCTGTGAGACTTTGGCAAAGGCACTTCAGCTATCAGGAGTTATTTTTTTAATCCATCAGTAAAACGAGAGGGTTGGGTTAGATAATCTCTAAGTTCCTTTCACTCTGACCTGTCTTTTCCATGTTGCCTAATCTGTGAAGAGTTACTAACAGTTTGTATACAGCTGTGAGGGATTAGTGTTCTCTGTAGCACAGGTAATATGATCTACCTCACAACAACGGTTTAAGGAATATTTAAAGTGAGATTATGAGTGAAAGTCATTGGCATAGAACCTGTAACTAGTGGGTTCTTAGGAAATGCAAGTGTCCGTAGCAGGTTTCCCATCTGTTAAAAATGCTTATTGAGCACATAGTATATATCAGGAAGTGTTGTAGGAGTTGGGTCCTATCACAATTGTGAATGAAATAGAAGAATTTGCTCCCTCCAGGGATCTTTCAATAAAGAGGCTAATGAATACACTCTGACAAAACATTTATTTCCTTTCTCCTTTATGCCTCCTTGCTCCCCACTTCTTTTTAACTCATTTGCTCTCAGCCCCTGTTGTAAATCCTAGTTGGCAGGCATCTAACCCTAAGAGTAATAGATGAAGACCGGAAGTCCTGGTGTGTGAGACGGGATATGGTCAGGGTTGGGGTAAGAGTGTGGATAAATGAGCCTGAATCATGACAAGAGTATGAACAGAGTTACCCAAAGTTAAGTGGATGCCAAGGCTGTACTTCAGGATACCCAAATGTTGACAACACTATACTGGTTCTTTCTACAGATGAAATACCTGGAAAGCCACTCACAGAAGGGTGTATAAAGAAAACAAAAAAATTTATGACTCTACAGTCAACCCACATTTACTCAACACCATCCGGGGCAGGCTGGGAAAGGCCTGAGGTGAATAATACTTAATTTCTACCTTCCAGGAGCTCACATTTTCCTGGAAGAGGCAGACATGAAAAACAATATAATGTGCTAAGTTCTTTTATAGATATACAAACCCAAGAAGATGAATAATGTAAAACAAACTGTTTTGACATTGCCATTTTAAACCTGCAGAGGTAAAACTACAAATTCTTCTGAAGCTCAATAAGTCCAAAAATTATTTGTTTTTAGGTAAAGAAAAAAAAATCACAGTTAAATATTGCAGGTAGAGATAGTCAATATATTGATTACAACCCATAAATATATAATTTAAAAAATATTAAATTAACTTAATGTGTTTTTATCTGCAAAATTTATCCAGTTTACAAAACAAAGTGGCCTTGCTAAAATAGCCTCAACAACAACAAATCACAATGGCAGAAGGTATAATTTGTAAAAGTTAATATAGGGGGGAAAAGCCCATAAATTAAAAAATGTTGTTACTGTGATGCCTATGGAACAGACCCTATGGACATAACAGAAGAAAATATTAAAATAAAAAATGCATATAATTTTCCATGGCTAGGAAGAACATTGATCAAAGAATTTCAATGGTATAATGGTCTGGCTATAGAAAACACATTTTGGAGGAAAATCCATCAGTGTTGAAGTTCATTGAAGGTGAACTATGTGGGTCACAGAACAGCGTATAAAAGACAGGTAACAGACTTGGAAGAACAACAGAACATATCTAACACATGTGTTTCCTCTAATAAGTCAATAAAGGCTTTTTATGTACATAATCTTATCCAACTCATTTTTTTGTGGACCACTGAGCTCTGATTAGCATATTGAGTTTTTTTGGTAATGTTTTGTTGAGTGAATAACAATGAAAATATGTAAAATTAGCATATTACGTATTGTGTTTTTTTTTGGTAATGTTTTGTTGAGTGAATAACAAATGAAAATAAAAAGGATAGTAGACCACTGATCCTCAAAGCATCACTAATGACCTTGGAAAATATTACCTCCTATCAGGTTGCACTCTAACCTATTTTCATGATCACTCCTCTCATCAGATGGCAATTTCCTAAAGGGCAGAGACCATTCTTTTTATGCATATGTTTATATCGAGTGCCTGTAACTAAGCAGGCACTCAGAGAATGTTTGCTAAATAAATGAATGACAACATTTTATATTAAGGGTCAGGTTACTTAGTCTAAGAAAGCTGAGATTTTCCCTCATATCTCATTTTTATCACAATAGAAGTTTAGATGAGCCAGGGGTATGTGGTTTTGGACCTTCTAACCTTGCAGATTCAGAGTCTTATTAGGAAATATACTCTGTAAGGGCAACTCTTAATACCATTTAGAGGAAAATATGATATAAGATGATGTCTACTGAGGGCTCTTCCCAGAGTGGGTTTCTATCCCGTTTTCCTGGAGATCCCTGGCTCCGGTTGCTCTGTTCCTTCCCTTCAGCACAGCTTTGGCCCAGCCCTGACAGCAGCTTGGAGGCAGAGAGGAACATTGCTACATGAAGTAATTTAGATAGGATTTTTAAAAAGTCTCATCTTGGCACAAACCCTACAAGAGCCTGGGTTTAACCTGTTATTATAACTTTGCAAGGACTAAAAAAATAGGCTGCAGACTGGAAAGCTGCACAGGCTTGGGAAGAAGGAACTTAAATTGAAGCCTGCAGACAAGCCACTCCCGTAAAATAAAAAGGAACTCAAAGGACTAAAGTGTGTTTGTCAGTTAGTTTGTTAGTGGAGCATTTTCACAGTTGCATATTATTACAAGGAAAACATGGAAGAGTTTCCTCTCTGCTCTAATTTATGAAAAGAATTGTACTTGGAATTTCACAACTATGGAGTCTGTAGCCCAGGATGGTTGGAAATTCTCGGTATTACCCAGGGGTCCTGAGGGTCCAGTCTGTCATGGTTTAGTATTACAAGGCCCCCTCAGAGTTCCCACCTTCGGGAGTTCTCCGAGGTCCACTTCATTATCTAGCCCTGAAAGGTACGGGGTGTCTGCTGACCTCACTAGAAAAACTAGTACTTAAAGAGATGGAAGATGCAGAACCCAGCTTTGTTGTCATGCAGACGAAATGTTATATGAATTCCAATGAGTTATTCAACTTCTCCAAGCCTCAGTTTCCTCATTTGTAGACTGGTGGTTGAATGAGGAAAAGTATGCAAAGCATGCCAAGCACACAACCAGTGCCCCTCAGCTGTCATTAGAAATGAGGACCAGCCGAGACCGGTTTGGCTCAGTGGATAGAGCGTCAGCTTGCGGACTGAAAGGTCCCAGGTTCGGTTCTGGTCGGGGGCATGTACCTTGCTTGCGGGCACATCTCCACTGTGGGGCGTGCAGGAGGCGGCTGATCGATCTCTCTCTCATCGATGTTTCTGACTTTCTATCTCTCTCCCTTCCTATCTGTAAAAAATCAATAAAATATATTAAAAAAAAGAAAGAAAGAAAGAAATGAGGACCAGAGGTAGACATGCCTAACTCCAGGTCTCATGCACACGCATGTCAACCTTTCAATCCAGCATCTTTTAGTGTTTGTTTGCTTTTAAATTTATTGAGATAAAACCTATATAGTGTAGAATTAACCGTTTTCAATTGAACAACTCAGTTGAGTACATTCATAGTGTTGTGCAACCACCACCTCTATCTGGTTTCAAAACATTTCCATGACTCCAAAGTAAGTCTCTCCCCGTTCCCTTGTCCTCCCAGCCCTTGGCAACCATCAATCTGTTTTGTTTGTATGGAATTTTCTCTTCTGGATATTACATGTAAATGGAGTCATATGTTATGTGGTCTTTTGTGTCTGGTTTCTTTTACTTACCATAATATTTTGGAGATATATATTTTTAAAATCTGGAAATATATATTTTTCCTTTTAAGATTAAATTCACAAACAATAAAATACACACATTTTAAGTATAGAGCTCAAAGAATTTTCAGAAATGTAAAGATTAGTACAATCACTACCTAATTGAAATACAGAACATTTTCATTTGCCTCAGAAAGTTATTTTTTAAAAATAAATTTAATTCTAACTATTTTATGTTTTTTTTAAAAAAATATATTTTTATTTATTTCAGAGAGGAAGGGAGAGGGAAAGAGAGATAGAAACATCAATGATGAGAGAGAATCATTGGTTGGCTGCCTCTTGCATGCCCACGCACTGGGGATTGAGCCTGCAACCCAGGCATGTGCCCTTGACCAGAATCGAACCCGGGACCCTTCAGTCTGCAGGCCAACAATCTATCTACTGAGCTAAACCAGCTAGGGCAGTAGTTCATGTTTTTGATATCATTATAAATGGTATTCTTTCTAAAGTTTTGTATTTTAGTTGCTTGTTATTTGGTATAGAGAAGTATAATTGAATTTTATATATCCACTTTTATCCTAAGACTTCAATAAATTCACTTCTTCATTCTAATGGGATTTTTTTTTGGGGGGGGGTAAATTAAAATGTCCTTTTTACATAGCCAATCCTGTCCTCTGTGAATAAAATATAATTTGACTTCTTTTTTTAAATCTGCAGGACTTTTACTTCTTCTTGCCTTATTGCTCTGGCTAGGACCTCTAGTGCATGAGACTAGAAGCATGAGAGTGAAATCTTTTTTAAAAATTTGGAAATAATGAGTCTGGAAATGAAGACTTTGGTATTGACTACAATGATAGCATACGAGATGCAAAAGGAAACAGATATGGAAGGACTGATGACTCCCATCAGTACAGATAGAAGGCAAGCTCTCGCAATGACATATCCTCAAGCTCGTACTCTTGTCTTTTGGGATCCCGCCCAGACCATAGCATGACCTAGAGCAGTGGTCAGCAAACTGCAGCTCAAGAGTCACATGCGGCTTGTGAGCCACGGTTTGCCACTCTATTGACTAATGAGTTTGCTGAACACTGACCCAGACTCTCAATTCCAATAATTACAGGCTGTTGTTGTTCCTTGTGATTAAGCCCCTATTGGGTGTTGGATTCCTAGAAGATTTTTTTTTTTTTTTGAGCAATTGCTAGGTACTTAGTCTCTGCTTCCTCAACATCTAATTATAGAATCACAAGGACACAATTTAGGAACATTTGCTACCCAGGAATTTTGATTTCGACCAACTGGTTTGTGTTATAGTTGTGCTTTATAAACTGACTTATCAATGGAGTAAAATCAAATCCATTCGAAAACTGGCAGTTTTAGTGAGCTGGAGGTCATCTAATTTTTTCACTCCCTGGACTTTATTTTTCTTAGGTCTTAAGACATCCTCAAAAGGTTGAATTTACCTAGACTTTTCATGTACATTTTCATTTTTGTTCCTCACAGAGCCCCAAGTAAGCAAATCCAAAAGCATCTCTTTTTGGTGGAGTAAACTGAGGCTCATGTTTTTCTGTCTTCCCAGATTTCCCTTCTTCCCACTGACAGTGATGAACTCCTACCTACTCCTCAAGACCCAGGTAAGTTCACAGGCTCAGTGAAGGTCTCAGCATCCTGGAGAGTCCTCCGCCGCTCCTTCCTGTGAGTTTTCCCTCTGCCTTGTCCATATTTCTAAGAAATGAGATATAACAGTGTCATCCAGATGTACTGAAAGTATTTGTATGTGTGTGTAGAATCATTTAACGCTAGGGTCCTTGAGGCAGGAGGTTGTGTCTTAGTCTTCTCTTTACTGCGGATCCTATGTGTATGCTTGCACGTATTAGACAGTCAAAGACTTTTGCAGCAAACAAATGGGGGGGAAAAAACCTCACAACTCTGGGAAAATCTTCTGTTAAACATACCTTATATAACTAGGAAAAAACTGCTACACATTTGCATGTTGTCTCTAGGTTAGATGCACTACTAAATAGAAATAACTGTCAGCATTTAATGAGTTTTCTCTGCCTGCTGTCAAGCTGTAGAAAGGGAGCATTGCCACTGCTTGTAGAATTTATTGACATGCAAGATTACATGTTGCTTTTGGAATGCACACCATGAAATAGAAAAGGAGAGGCTAGGGAA
Organism: Lasiurus borealis; assembly: GCA_004026805.1. Classification (NCBI taxonomy): domain Eukaryota; kingdom Metazoa; phylum Chordata; class Mammalia; order Chiroptera; family Vespertilionidae; genus Lasiurus; species Lasiurus borealis. Next base: position 23,368 of record PVJN01025803.1, on the reverse strand, counting down.
ATGGGCAAAAATATGGACATGTTGGTAAATATTTATCTTTGAAAATTATATTGGAATATATTTGATTCAAATTAATGATTTTAGGTCACAGACTGAATTGCCCACTTACCTAGAAGACAACTTAACAGATCCAGATGTAAATTCTGACTATTCCACTTGCTTCCACTGTGAGATCCCAAGCTTTTTTGAGCTTTGTTATCTGTTAAATGGAGGCAATGCATGCCTGCCCAAATACATTTTGTTTTTGAGTCTCAAGTTTTACAATGCTTCAGAAGTACTTTAGAAAATGTAAACTATTTGTCATTAAAATTATTTTGATATAAAGATGCTCATTACCCCTAAATTAATCTATACATTCAACCAAATCCCAACTAAAATACCAATGGAATTATTTTTGAAATTTGATGAGATATTATCAAGTACTTCTAGGAAAATATAGAGATATTTGATTCAAGTTAATCATTATAGGTCACAGAACATTTTTCAAAATGTTCTTTTTCAAGAACATTTTTAAAAAGAGGAATAATAAAGGTATATCTATACCACGATTTAGAAAAGCACATTATAAAATTAAAGGAACTTAAAAAGTACGGGGATAGGGCCTGACAGACAGACAGTCTATATATTTTATTAAATAATAAGACTGGGACTTCAATTTATGAATGAGAGCAGAGGATGTTCAATGAGTGGATTGGCACAATTGGCTAGTTATTTGGAAAAGTGATAGTGCTGTATGTTAGGCATGGCTCTACATACTTTATACCAATTAATATTTTTAATTTCCACAGGAATTCCATGAGTACATATTATTATTATCACCATTTTATAGATGGGGAAATTGAGACCCAGACAGGCTAAGTAATTTGTCTAACGTCATATAGTTCATCAGGAATAGGGCTGGAATTTAAACATAGGAAGTCTGGAGTCTGGGTTCAGGCTCTTAATCACCATGCTATTCTGTCTGCCAGTCTCATGCCTTGTACCAGAATGCATTTCAAGTGGATCAAAGTTTGAAAAGTAAATTTGAATCTAAACGAACATGTAAGTAAATCTTTCTATAATTTGGAGACATGCAAGGCATTTTTAAATGACATCATACTTAGAAAAATGATTGATCTGACTATATAAAAATTAAATATAATTTAAATAAACCAAACCATATCAATAAAAATACAAATTTACAAAATTATCCAAACTAACCAAACAACAGCAATACACACACAAATGACAAATTGGAACATACATGGTCAGGTATTAATAAGTCAGTGATACAGAAGAGGATTGGTGAAATAACTTGGGACATGCACACCCTGTAGAAATCACTTTCTAAAAATGACAGTGGTAACTTACTTATTAGCATGGAAATATGCCTTGATATGTTAATGAATATAAAATTTTAAATTTATACTATGACCCTATTTTGTATGTGTGTATGGGGTGGGGGGGTCATGTGGGTACGTATGTATTTGTGAATGTGTTAGTGTATGTATATATAAGAAAAGCCTGGAATAGTAAAATCAAAAATACCTTTTTTTACCTTTTTTCTATGTGCCTTTATTGATTGGCAGACGTCCTTACAATATGCAGGCATTTCTTCAGTTATAAAGTGATCTAAGCCTTTAATTATCTTTTTTCCTAAAGTTAGTAAAATAGGAATATTCTAAGAGCTTAATAAATTTATATATCTCTAGGTCACAGTAATTTCTATGATGTTTTAGTGTAAAGCTTATGGTTTGGGGAGAATGTTTATAGTAAAAAGCCAATGAGACCATATAAGTTATTAATTTCTACATTTAAATTACATTGTGCTCTGAGAATACTGAGCTATATGATTCCTACTTTGGGGAACTGATTTTGGCTTTATCTAGCAGTCAAATATGTGGTCTGTATTTGCAAATGTTCCAGAAGACCTTGAAAAGAAGGTACGTTATCTGTCTCTCGCCTTGCAATTACTATGTGTATACTAAAGGAATGCAACTTTATTATTCACAATTTCCTTATCCTGGGTTATCTTTTATCTACTTGAATGACCGAGGTTAAAATGATACTTTCAATAGTGGTGTTTCGGTACATTTTGTGCAGTATTTCTAACACATGTGTATGTTTATTATTGAAATTTCTGTGGACTGTGCTTTGTTTGGATTTGCAAGGACATTCCCTGTCCAGTTTGGTGCTACCTGCTGCATATTTTCTTTTGCCTGAAAATAACCTGAGACTCCTACTTCCTTATTGTTTTGGCTTGCTAAAACAAAATGTGCCTTGCCTTTTCTTTGCATTTTAATCTTTTAAAATATTTTAATATTTTGGTTTCAGAGGTGTCTCTTGGTGTTTGGTCTTGAATTCTGATCATATATTTGTTGTCACAATTGCTACATTTGCTCTTATTTCTGTGATCTTATTACTATGATGCTTTCATACTGATTTATTGCATTAGAGCTTCATTCTCCAAAGCGAGGTGCATGTACCCCAGTTGGTGCACAAGATCATTCATTAGAGATCCAAAAGAAAGTATTATTTTTTACTTAAAATTTTAAAAGGTAATAAGCTCTACTAATATTTAATGTAAGTTGATGCCGGTCTGCTGTGCAGGTTTGCGTCTAAGGCAGAGCCATTCAGTTTATTCATAGAAGCGAGGTGGAAGAGAGTGAGTTCCAGATGTTGGGGTGAATGATGGGGACATTTTACATTTTGCTCTCTTTCCTGACTCACTGGAGTTTAAGTGGATTTGAGGGTTACTTCATTTACTTTTATGAGGCTAATTCACAAAATTGGCAAGGATCTTAAAATGATTCCTTAAAAAAAAAAATGCAGCTTAAAGTAATATCCCCGATGCAAATACAGGAGAACAATGATAACAACCTTCTCCTCCCTCTTCCCATCTCCCCCTCCTAGCCCCTGTTTTCCCTTCTCCCTCTCCCCCCAAAGGCCTAGCTAAATCTTTCCTTTTTCCTGGCAGGAATTCACCATCAGCCACATTATGAGGTAATAGAGAGTGTTTTCAAAACGGATGTTTGGAAATGTTTCCCGGTGTTTCCACTGCCATCTGATACATTGCTGAAAATGATATAAATGTTACACCTATAAAAAATAATCTCTCATATCAACACACTTAAGAAACCTGAAATAGAAATTTTATCCTGTTTAAAAGTTTTAGAGAATTTAAACCCATTTGTTAAAGCACAATAGTATAACATGTACTGATTCCTTTTCAAAGACAATTGATGGAAATAATGGAAAGTGGAAATTTACTACCAAATTTCAACAATAACAGGTACATAATTGATAGGGGGAATAGGACTTAAGTGTTGTGATTATTAAGTGTAACTAGTGCCATATGTCTTAGCCTTGAGTTTTTCTCTCTTTGTGAAGGATCTTACTCAGATACTACTGTAGGCATAAAAGCCAAGTTTGAAATAAAAATGGACTCCCAATGGCACTTTGTAATTGCTATGTTGTGGAACCAAGATTTTAAAAAACAGTGAAAGCAAACTGAATCATTCCGTTGCCACTAAAAGTTATTATTATGGTGAAAGAAAATAGTGGTTTATGTTACTGATACATGCAACAAAATTTATTCTAATTAGTGCTAATTATAGGTTTAGCTTACCCTTTTGGTGATTCTATTATCATATGTTTTGTAATGCATACACATATATATGGGCATATAATAGTACATACATTTATATATGACTTTTAAGAAGTCACTATATTGGAGATACATTGCTCAAAGTCTTACAGTTAAAATAAAAGTTTTCCCTTTAAGTAAAATATATTTAAATATATTTTCTCTAATTACTAATGAGAATTAAAGAATAATTTACATTGCATAAAAATTTAACGTGCTTGTATATATCTTTTCCCATGTCCTAATTTTTATTGGTAATAATTTATGACTTTGACCCAAATGATGATTTTCATCATGTAGCTTCTCTTTTAAGCATTATTATTAACATCTGTATTAAGTTTAAAACCATATTTATAATTATTCAAACAGTTCTTTGTGTAGTTCATTGGCATCACGGAGGCTTTCTACCACAACTGCCACATTCTTGAATTTTAAAATTGTGCTTTATGTCTTGATTAAACCTTCCAGCAATTTTTTTTTTTTATCTCTATGTGCTTTTCTGGGAGTATATATGGGTGACTTAATTTCCATGTCTTATATCCCTCAGTTTAAATCTTCCAGCCTCCTATTCATAAAGTAGTTGTTTACTTGTAGGATTCTTTGTCTCAGTCTTTTCCCTTCAAAATGCTCTGGATTTCACTCCATTGTTTTCTGGAAGTTTGCAATAGAGGGATGCCTGTTTTATCTCCATTGTATTTTTAATGTGATTTCCCCCTGCATTTTACACTCCTTGCTGCTTCTACTCGTTCCTCCTGGGCTCACTCCTGTGGCCACAGTTATCTGCTGCTCCCCTGGGAATAGAGGGTCTAAGGTGGCCTCCGATGGCTCCAGGTACCGTCTGGGGCCTTGGCACTGGCTGTAATAAGGTCTTTCTCCATCCCGTCTCTCTGATGACCCAGGCCCCCTTACATGAAGAAGGGTACAGACAATAGGTACAGACAATATCTCAAAGCATAGGCTCCAGAGAATTCACACAATGTTTCTCCTGCCACATTCTGTTGGTTCAAACAGATCACAAAGCCATCGAGGTTTTATCCATTTCTGGTAAAAAGTGTGATATTGTGATTAATAATAAGAAATATATGCAGACAGTCCCTGACTTACCATGGTTCAACTGAAAGGATTTTTTTTTTACTTTATGATGGTGCAAAAGCATTATGCATTCAGTACTTTGAACTTTGAATTTTGATCTTTCCCCAGGATAGAGCTACGTGGTTCTGTACTGATGCCGTGTAGAAGCAGCAAGCTGACCGGTCAGGAGGGTAAACAGCCAATACTTTGCAGCTGCAGCGTTTTTGGACATTGTGTTCTAAGCACTTACAGTAGCTATGCTAGTGGTTGACAAACTCATTAGTCAATAGAGCATCAAACCATGGCTCGCAAGCCGCATGTGGCTCAGGAGCCACAGTTTGCCGACCACTGGGCTATGCTATGGTGTTCAGGGGGCTAGCTGTTTTAAAATGCATTTTTGACTTATGGTGGGTTTATTATGACATAACTTCATGGTAAGTCTGGAAGCATCTATATTTGATCTTCATCCCCTTTCAGGCGCAGGGCTCCTAAAACTCTCGGAACCTCCAAAGTGATATCTTTTCACATGCGAAAGAGATGATTGATGGCTGGGGACTCCTGAGAAAGCCTCAGAACGGGGTGGTTACCAGGGGAACCAACCACATAGTTAGAGGGCTGGAAATTTCAGTCCCATCCCTGGATCTCAGGGGAAAAAGGGGCTAGCGATGACTCAGTGACCAATGATTTACTCAACCGTGCCTACACCATGAAGCCTGCGTCAAAATCCTGCCTGGGCTTGGAGAACTTCCTTGCCGCCGAGCCCCTGGAGGTGCTGGGAGGGGGGCCTCCCCTGAGAAAGCTTGAAAGCAGTGTGCTCCCGCGCCCATACCTTGCCCTGTGCATCTCTTCCTCCTGGCTGTTCCCGAGTTGTATCCCTTTATAATAACTGGCAATCTTGTTAGTAAAACGTTTTCCTGGGTTTTACGAACCATTTTAATAAACTCTGAAAACCAAGGAGGTGGTTGTGGGAACGCTCCCCCATTCCCCACCCCACCTCCACCCAGAGTTATAGCTGGTCAGTCAGAAGCACAGGTGACAACCTTGACTTGTGCTTAGCATCTGAAGTGGGGGAAGCCTTACAGGACTGAGACCGTAACTTGGGGGGTCTGATGTTGTCCCCAGATAGATAGTGTCAGGATTTAGTTGAATTGTAGGATACCCCATTGGCGTCCACAGAGAACTGCAGAATGGCTTAGTGTGGGGAAAACCACACACATTTGGTGTCAGAAGTCAAGTATTGGTGTGCATGGTCTAGGGTGTGAAAAACAATTGCCCTTTATTTGTCGAAAGGAGTGTAGGGAGGAAATAGAGCTTTTTCTTTCGAAGGCACTACACAGTCACATCGCACAGGGGCGTGGATATCGGGAGGGAAGGCATTTGCAGCCATTAAATAATCTAGCACACCACCAAAGCCCAATACACATGTAACAAATGCAAGTTCATTCTCGCCTCTACTAGACTTTGCAGCATACAGGTTCCCTCCATCCATAAGGACCCCAAGGCCTCTGTCTCTAGGCAGACAAGGCAGTCAGACGCACTGCAGAGGGCACACTGGCTTCCTAGGATGCCTTGCCAGGAGAGATGCTTCACTTCCACTCATACCCCTTTGGCAAGAACTGTTCATAGGGCTGTACTCGGGTGTGAAGGGGCAGATGCCTCCTGAGAATAACAACAGAAGGACTACCATGAGTTTTTGGTGGACATTAGCCATCTGTGCTGCATTGTACAACTGTCTTCTTTCTACTTCCACTGCCTGCCTGTCCCAGGGACTCGCTCAGAAACTGCCTGGGATCTCTCTGAGACACAGATGAGCATATTTGCATTTTTATTTCTTAGAATAATTGCAGAGGCAGGCAAAAGCAGATTTACAATAGTTCATATGGAAAATAATGCAACAATGAATAAGTAATAATACCAGAATAAACTTTGCAAACTCACAACTGTAAATCTCCTTTTGCCCAACCCTGTATTTCAGAAGAAGCATTTTGTCTCTTCATGCATTTCTTGTTCGGAGTTGCAGCACTTTTTTCGTGACCTAGGATCCCCATAACTGCCCAGTTTGGGGTGGCTTTGGACACCTGAAATGGCTTCTCACTTCTGTTGTTAGCACTTTCTCCCTGGCGCCAGGAGAAAGCCTAGCAGCGGAAGTGGTATTTTTTTAAAAATATATTTTATTGATTTTTTATAGAGAGGAAGGGAGAGAGATAGAAAGTCAGAAACATAGATGAGAGAGAGACATTGATCAGCCTCCTCCTGCACACCCCACTGTGGAGATGTGCCCGCAACCAAGGTACAGGCCCCCAACCGGAATTGAACTCGGGACCTTTCAGTCCGCAAGCCGACGCTCTATCCACTGAGCCAAACTGGTCTCGGCCGGAAGTAGTATTTTATAGCCCTGGCCAGGTGGCTCAGTTGGCTACAGCATTGTCCCAATACAACAAGGTTGCCGGTTTGATTCCCCAGTCAGGGCACATATAAGAATCACCCAATGAATGCATAAATAAGTGAAACAACACATTGCTGTTTCTCTCTCTCATCAATGAACAAAACAAAAAAGTTATGTACATAAAATAAAGAAGTAGCATTTTGATTGTAGGGTTTTCCTATTCCAAGGTCTCTTTCACCCCCTGCAAGTTGGTCTTTCAGGAATTGCCTAGGTCCTCCACTACCTTGCATTCTCTCTGTCACGGGCTGTCATGAACGCAGCCTACATTGTACCTTCAGTCCCTTACCATCAGCCTATATGAAATATGCATTCCCCAACGTGTTGGGCATGTGCATGGCATTCTTCCTATTTTCCAACCCTGATGCTGGTTTTTCCTTAATTTTATATCCTTTGGTCATCCCATTCGACGGAGGGTGGAGGGCGGAGTGTTCGACGCCCGCACTTACATCACCCTCAGACGCGGAGGAATTACACAGTCTTGCATTGAAACGCTTGTGGAAAGTATATGGCCTGTGATATCAGTTTCTTTAAAACACCTTGTAAACTTTCACTTTTGCAGAACTATCGTAAATCTGTTCAATTCAACAGTTTACCCCAGTATTGCGCTGAGAAGTACAGCGTTTTTCTGCTTGATCGAAACTGCACTGTTAGAAGTTGCTAAAAATGCCATTGGTTGCAGCTACATTCCTTCATATCTGATCATCAAACATCGTGAGAACTCACGTGTGTGTCCACTTAGTGCCTTGAGGCAGTAGCTGGCCCAGAGGTGGTGCTGAGCACTGGGGTGCAGGCCTCAGGAAGACACTCTGCCCGCAGCTGCTCACAGTCATGGAGGAGGAGACAGAGTTGAGACAGCGTGACTATGTGTTGGAGTATGAACCATTGTGGTCTCTTTGCTCTCCCCCCAACATATGACCATTCTTCAGTGGTTTTCACGCTGACTCTGGGGAACAGCATTAAGAGGGTCAGATCTAGCCTGTGAGCTTTCTTTTTGTTTTTCAACCTTCAACACAGGCTTTTGAGACTCCAAAGGCAGGCTTGAGGAAAGCAGGTTATAACCTTTCTGGCCATGCGGAATTTTGAAAGAGTTCTCTATCTCACTTAGGAGGGTGAGGGAGCATGCCTTTGGGGGAGGGGAGAAAGGACCCTGCAGAGCTGGTGGTGTGAGATGGGGATCAGATCTAGGAGTCCCTGTGAAGGACTGTGGGGGCCATACTGTAGATTCTCTGTGTCTTCTTTAGTCCAAGACCTTGCTGAGCTGTGAGAAGTACCTTTTGCCCTCTCTTTTTTTTTTTTAATGGCTTGGGCTAATTCTATATCCCCCTCAAAACAAATACACAAACACACAAAAAGCGCTGAGGGCCAGGACACCCTGAGAAGCAATAGATGATGTGGAAGAGGAAGTCTCGGTTGGCTTAGGGCAAGAATGAGCTGGAGGGAAACCCACAATGTGAGATTCTGAATCAGATTGTTATGTAGATGCCTGCTGAGCATGACAGAAGGAAATGGTGCTGAGAGGGGCCAGCAAGGTGGGGTGTCTGTGGTCTGACACGTAAACCCATGTCCTTCTGGGCAAGGCCAGCAAGGGGTGACTCTGATTACATAGGCAGAGTGAAGATGGTTGTGGGATATAGAAACATAGTTTTTACATTCAGTATGAAATCACCATCCAACAAAAGACTCCTAAATGTATTTATATATAAAGTTTTTATGGATGTATAGGTATAACCATGTGTTTAATGAAAACTACCTTCATTAAAAAATAATTTCATAAATTCCATATCATCCTGGAGAAAGCTAATCTCTGAAGCACACAGAGGGAAAGATGATGAGCATTCTAAAATTGAGCATAGTTCTGGTTAGGTGGTTCACTTGGTTGGAGCGTTGTCCAGTACACCACAAAGGTTATGGGTTAGATTCCCAGTTAGGGCACATATCTAGGTTGCAGGTTCGATCCCCAGGCGGGGTGAATACGGAAGGCAATTGATCAATGTTTCTCTCCCTCTTTCCCTTCCTCTCTTTCTAAAATTAATCAAAAGATATCTCAGGTGAGCATAAAAATTCTATGAAATTGAGCATAAAATATTTATTATGTATGTTGTATATTAAACATATTTCTACCTTTAGGGAAAATATGATTTGTGGGGTTTAGGGAGGGTTTTCTTTCTAATTTTTCAAGTTTTAAATAATGAACATGTATTTTATAATTAGAAAAATATAATTAAAATTTTCTTGAAAATAGGTAATTGATATATTCTGGTGAATAAAGATTTTTTTCTATCACTTTTTGTATAAATTATCTCAGCATATCTATCAAAATAATAAATGAAAACCTGAAATTAAGGTTGTTCTAAAAAAATTTTCTGAGCTTTGCATTAAGGGGGAGATTGTTTTTGTTCAACACCTTTAAAACATATAGCTATCTTTAAAACTTTGGCATTTTCATATGGCTAAAAACTTCTAAATATTATTGGTCTTATAAAAAGAAAAAAAAAAGTGATTCTTTGTTCCTGAAATCAAAGAGAAAGAATCATATGGCTCTGTTTCTTCTAACTTCCTTCATTCAGCTTGACTTATTTTGACATCTATTCCATGTCCTGTTTCAATAACCTACTTGACATTGATCTCAACATTTCATGGTGGGAAGAAATTACTCTGAACATTTGTACCTTGTTCTTACAGTAAATGAAGTGCCACATACATTTCATATCTTTTCCTGCTAACCTATAACCCCTTGAAGATTTTGGTACTTTTCCATTATTAGCTCAAAGACATTTATCATTTTCCCTCTTGATTTATGCTGAGACCTCAGTGATTGAGCCATGATTCTCAGGGTCATTACATAAAATTGCGTAAGTGCTTCATGACCAAACATAATTTCTTTAAACTTCCTGATGACAAACTAAAGAAGAAGTTGGTTTCCTAGCTTTTTCCCTTATAAAAGGACTGTGTTATTATAGTGGCACAGTTTTAGCTACTGTGGTTTGATCTTCTGGGTGTGAAAAGTACAAATTTAGACTTTAGAAATGACATTTTATAGTGGAAAGGGTACCAGTGTTAGAAATAACAGACCTGAGTTCTCATTCAACACTCAGAGATTTACTTGCTTACTCTTCTTAGACAAGTTACTTCACTTCTCTGAGTCTCTATTTTCCATCTGAAAGTGGGATTTAAAAACAACAAAAACTATCTTTTAAAAGTGTCAGGAGGATGAGAAATACACTGAATACCTTGTGTGTAGTAAATGTTCAGCACATGTTAGTAATAGTTCGCTCATATCTGTGCTTTCTGCTCTGTCAATTCCTATGTTGGTAGCATGGCTAGCACTTCCTGAATGTGAATTACAGCCATGGCTCTGAGTGCTGGAATTCAGGAAGGCATGGTTCGGGACACAGAAGCTCTTATCTGCCTAGTGACCTTGAAAATTCAATTGCGTGCTTATTCGTACATTTGCAGTGATTAAATCACAGAGATGCCATACTTGACATTTGAACTACTTTGAAATACAACCCAAAGTCAGAAGATTGCCTTGTCATGTTAACATAACATGAAACACATTGGTTTTTAAGTTCAGAAGCTATTCATTGAGCACCTGTAAAGGAACCTGGATACAGAGTAAAAAGGACAGGCAAGGCTCCTGGTTGCATAGAAATGGTTTCTGAGTGGGGAAAGAGTTAAGGGGATGGGGGGCGGGGGGAGAAACCCAGATAAGTGAATAAATAAAATACACATTACAGCCTGTTGGAAGGGTTGGTGGCTGGAGAGTAACAGATGACTTATTGAGATAGAGTGATCCTCCTCCTGGAAGGCCTAGGGCAGGGGCTGACATTTAAGCTTCAATGAGAAAGAGCAGTTTCTGTAGAGAGTAGGCACCAGTCTGGTACAGGAAGTTAGAAAAGCATAAGCAAAGAAGTCTAGGCACAGGGATTATTTGATGGACATCCAGGCTGTTGTCAGAACCATGATAAGCTTTTCTTCTATCATTCCACTTGTTGGGTATGAACTGGTGAAGTGTGGCGAGACTTGTGACATTTGTGGCTTTTGTTAGCCCTTTATTAAAATATCGTTGAATAAGGTAGTCCAGAAGGTTATATGAGGGCAACATCCCTTCACTGCCTTTTCATGTTAGATGCTCTCATGCCTTCTTCTCTCTCATTTACTCTCTTGTTTTGATGGGAAACATCCTGTACTAGTTTCCTGAGGAAAGATATATGGAAAATAATATTTTTAAAACCCCGTCTGTCTGGAAGTGGCTTAATTCTCATCACATTTAATTGATAGCCTCATTGGGGATAGTCTTTTGTGTAGGGAATAATTTTCCTTCAGAATTTTTAAGGCATTACTCAATTTTCTTTTGGTTCCAAGATTTCTGTTTGGAACTGTGATGCCAGTATAATTCGTGCAGCTCTATTTGAAGACTGTATTTCTTTTCTGCAAACTTGTAGGATCTTCTTTGTTCTCAATTGTTTTGAAATTACATCTTCTTCTAGTTTAGGATTCTGCTAAGTCTATTGCCACTCATCTAGTTCCTTTCAACCTTGCAAAATTTTGGTGCTCCTAGCTTCTTTCTATTTTCTTTGTGTATTTACTCCTTAAAGCAGATAGGCAGACAGGCAGACAGAAAAACAAACAATAACAAAACATTACAGTGAGTAATGGCTCCCCAGTAGACGTTTGGGAAGGAGGGAGCAGGGGTGAAACATGTGTGTTCAGCCCGACATCTTTACGTAGAATTTGTCCTTTTTTAAAGGAAAAGGGTATCTGGTGAAGCTGCTATGTCTTTCTTCCTTCTCTTCTTTTCGTTTTCCATATGCAGGAGTTGCATAACTATGTTATAGCAGACTTCATGTTTATAAAGTCATTTGGTGCCTTTGACTCTACATACATGTGGCTTGGGTAAAAATAGCTCTGCTCTTGCCTGATTCCAATCCCGTGCCTGCCGTGCTCAGAGCCAACCAAACTGGTGCTGATATGGAGGAGGAGTCATATTGATGCATTATAGTTAAGCTGGGCACCTGTAAATTTCATTAAGACTCGAGTCCCGGAATGTCCATCTTCAATGAGTGTAGAACGCTGCAGGTCCCTCGAGGAAGCAGAAGGGGTGGAATAGATTCTTAACACACTATTGAAAATTTCTACTGAAATCCGTACTCTTGGTGGGAGTGACTGCCATGGTTAAATAGAACTCCTTCAACTGGAACTAAATGAATAATAATTAGTCTTGAGCTGAGAGATAGACAATGGATTGTAATGAATCAGCTGCCAAATTCTTTACATTATTTGGAATCAGACATGATCTATATATGAGCTACAGCTATTTAGTATTATGTGCTTAATATTGTGCACTCATAAATCATTCTTATGACCATCAATTATTGGGAAAGCAAGAAATAAAATTGAAAGCTCTTAATTTCTTTTTCTGTGTGTTGTGGTGACAAGAGTGTCGGCAGAATAGAAATTCCTCCCCCCTTTAAAAAACTTCTGTTACTGTGCTTAATAGAATATGATTTAGGGTAAGCTACTTTATCTCTTTAAGAGTTATGTCCCTTATTTGTAATTTGGATAAAACATTAATTTCTTCCAATGGTTGTTATTAATGAATACATGTACATAAAGCTGTGAGCACCCACAATGTCCCTATATGGCAGGTATTCAGTCAGAGGTAGTTACCTTCCCTTGTGTCATCTATATTGACCAAGGAAATTATAATTTTTATGTGCAATAACATTTTGGGGCCACACTATTAACATTCCCTTCAAAGAATCAACAAGGTAAGTATGTTTTACCTGTATTACCTGAATTGTGAATTCAATTGTGAGTTCAGTTAATAGGTCTTAATCCTCAAATTAAGGCCATTCAATTTAAGGTTGCATGAGAGCCTCAGAATTAGGGAAGATTTCATAACTAGCGTTAACTGCAGCAAAGAAAATGTGGGTCTGTAAATAAGAACTGACAGCTAAAACAAAGATTAATCTTAATGGCATGCATTAACAATAAGCAATTTGAGATTGGCAGTGGAGAATTCTCCCTGAGAACTGGCATTAGGCAGTATGGGTCTTGACATGGGAATTCACATGGGCAAGCACACTCGTTCAATACACCTTGTCTATCCCAAAGACATTAGCATACCCAGAGACCCACAAGTGCAGGCAAAGTGGCCTATTTATTCACATCAAGTCATCTTATGTAAGGCTGTTTCCATTTAACATAATTGTCATTCGACAACAGACTCACTTGGTATAACTTAGAAGTGACAAGGAAATTGGATGGAGCTTCACATGGTTGACTTTAGAAAAACAATGAGGTGGTGACTAAACAATGAAACCTAAATGTTAAACTGAAATATCTACAAAAGCTTGGAGGGCTTGTGGCCAAATAAAAAGTGATGGCAGAAAGGAACCCCGTTTGGTTATTGGGGACTTTCATCAGACTTCTTTCACAGGATCCTTGTCCTGGATGAGATTCTGGAATGAAGGATAGTACCACTATGATCACCAGCTCCTCTTCATGACTGTGGGTGGTACCGGGCCTGGATGTTGCCTGCTTTCGAGTTGTTCACCCTAATTTTGACTCTCTCTGGGCTGGCCAGGCAAAACATAACTATTTGATGCCTCATTTGAGTAGATCCTCTTACAACACTATTTGTCCTTCCTAATGAGAATGATCCAAAGAGTTGCTAGGATAGTAGAGGGAGACTCAGTGCCAGGCAACCCAAAGGAACTTGGGCTCCTTAGTACTTGAGCCAAAGAATCAGTTCTGTCTAAAATTGTGAAGGGAAGAATTGGTGAACTTGTGCAATGATCTTCAAAGAAACAACGAAAGAGGTGACTTTACATTCAGTCTGATAAAAGCGGGCTTGATTGAGGCTGACCTGGAGGGAGGAGAGACAGGCCCTTCTGCCACGATGCCTCACACATTTCCGTGGGCTGCTTTTACCCTTCTTAGAAGCCTTGCCTCCAGACCAACTTAACAGTGAGCCTCTGGCCATGTAGCTGAGTTTCTAGTAGCTCTTTATCCCACTTACCATCTGGGCAGATGGGCTTGACTAGTTCCTTGAAAAAGCAAATACTTGCTCTAGTAGCCGAGGTCCTGCCAATGTTGTTATTGAACATTCTCACCTGATAGGCTGTGGTGAACCTGAAAGCTACCAAACTACCAAAAATAAAAATCACCCTACTTTTTGAAAAGGTGGACTTGAGACAAAGACTAAGTGTCTCAAGTCCACCTTGAGACCCACAGAAGCAAGGGTGCGGAGAGACCCTTTTGCAGACAGTCTGCCTGAGGGAGGGAGCCTGCTGAAGGAACTGCCCATTGTTTGGGGTCCTGAAGCGCCTTCTGTGTCCTCTGCCAGAGGGAGGTGTGGGAAACACTTTTGGGTCAGCTGATGATGATGGCTCCCCCTGTTCCTCTCATCAACTGCTTCTCAGGGTCCCAAGGCAAAGAAAGCTTCCTGAAGGCCACACATCCTTCATGCAAGCATTGTTCAATCATTGTGATGTTTAGGGCTCTAAGCTTCTTGTGTATGTCAATATTGAGGTTGCAAACAGTGGGAGAGACCAAAGGTGTTTCAGGGGCTTAGAGATCGTTATATAGAGATATGCCATCTTTGGTAATTTTATAATTCACTGGGATTCATCTTTCCTCCAGCCACCATTGGTTTCTCCAGCACTAGGCTTCTGTTAGAAACTGTAAGCATACAAGCCACTGGCACTGCATTCATCACACCTTCCTCTGGGCCACTCTGGCGCTGCACTCTTACCACTCTGAACCACACTGCAGTGCAGCCTGTTGTGGCTGCTTGTCTTTAGACTGAACTCCATGGTGAGGCGGACCATGTCTTCTTCGTATTTGATTCCTGGTGCTTAGTAGGTAACCAATAAACTTTTGGTTAATAAATATTAAGCCAGACTAGAGAGAGAGAGAGAAAGAGAGAGAGAGAGAGAGGGAGAGAGGGAGAGAGAGAGAGAGAGGGAGAGAGGGAGAGAGAGAGAGAAGATGGTCTGAATATTTTAGGAGGATCTCTTTGGTTTCTTTGAAGACTTCCCACCAAATAAATACATATGATTTCACTTTAAAAGGGAGGATAATTGATTTTCCTCTGTGAACAGGAAGACACCCTCCCCCCTTTTTTTTTCTTACTGGTGTGTGGTGAAGGACATAAATTACATAGGAAACAGGACATGGAGACATAAACCCACATAATCCAATTATATATTTTAATCAACTGACAGGGTCCCAAGAGAGGAGAGATGATACATGGGACAGAGACCACTGCAGGGGATCCAGGAAGCTGTGTTCTTCACTTTTCTTTAGAGAGAGAGACAAAGAAGCACAGAGAGAAGAAGGAAATACAGCAGTTGTCATAGGAAGTGAGAATCAGTGCTATTTGTTATGCAATATAAAATAAATCTCCAGGAGGATGTTCAGTGTTTAGAATGTTAAACAGCGAATACATAAATAATTTTCTGAAGACAAAGGAAAAGAAACCAAAAGAAAACAACAACAACACAAAACCCCACAACCAAAACAAAGAAACCAAATTGTGGAGAACAAAAGCCAGGCTTTTAAAAAGGAAAGACCGTCTAATTACAGCCTTTCCTGAAAAAAAACCAAAAAAACAAAAAAAAAACCAAAAAACAAAAACAATTGTTCTTGAAGCCTGCTGTAGACAGCATACAACTTCTAATTCCAAGGAGCTGGGACCTAAGGAAGGCCCGGTGGCAGGGACACAGGACAGCAGGACGCTGACAGTGCTGAAGGCTGGACCATGCTCTTTGAGATCACTCGCTTCACCTTTCTTAGGCTTTCAGACAACAAGGCTATAAAGCAAGAATTGGGTACTTACATTTTGCAAATAAACTGAGACTCAAATATTGACTATTTCAAGGTCAAGGTTTTTGTTTAGCTGGCTAAATGGTACAGGTGAGCCTTGAACACAGGTCCATCTGACTCACTTTCCACATCTTCCTATTGTACCAGGCTCCTTCAGCAAATGGATGTAACTCATAAACCCCCATTCCCGAGATTCCAGAATTCAGGCTGTTTGTACATTGGTTTTGAACTCCAGGGCAGGGCCTCGTAGTTCTTCCAATGAAATGTTCGTTACTTAGGATGACAGTGGTTGCAGCTCTCTCTCGCATACAGCCTTACCCCTCTTTCCCACAGTTGAATTCTGTTGCTCTCACCTGGGACCTTGCCTGTCATCGTGCAAGGGACCAAGCATGTCCTGGAGAGTCTTGGACTAACAGCCAAATACTCCAGCCCAGAAGTGATACTGCATACAACTCATGTGCTAGAGGTAAACATGTGGAAAGCCACGGACAGATGTGGTGAACAGCATCAATGACTCCTGCTGCGTTTGTCTTTAACGTGTTGGATATGTCATGCAATTATCATGTTCATGATCTGTCTCCCTGTCCGGAATGTCTGTTCCAGGAGGGCAGAGGTCTTTGTTTGGTTCACAGATGTGCATCCTCAGTACCCAGAACTGTGTTTGGCAAAGGAGATAGCCAACAGTTGAGTGAGTGAACGAATACGTGTTGTCAGTTCTAAGTTCACTCACTGAATGGTCTTGGGCAAGTCTTATACTTTCTGAGCCTTCAAATGTTCTTTTAGAAAATGACAATAAAGGGGTGATCTCTCATGGGATTGTGGTGAGAATTAATGAAGTAAGCAGGCAAAGAGACTAGAGTAAGACCTACTCCAGGAAGAGCTCTGGATAAATATTAATTTCTTTTCACTTCAAGCAAATTTATGTAAAAAATAATAATAAAGCATCTGTGTAGTTTGAATACTTTTGTAACTTTTCTGTTGCTTCCCAGTATCCAGAATAAGGCTGATGTTTTTCCCAGAAAAAAATTTTCCTTCAGATGCCTGGAAAACTCCATCCATGGACCAGGCTTCTAGCTCGGAGTGGGAGTGAGGCTGGGTACTGCCACTGGCCATGCCTTTCAGCGCTGTAACAAATGATGTGTGGGCACAACTGGGGAAAACGCACACATTCTTCAGGGCTCTGGCGGAGTCATGCTCGGCCCCCAGGTGCAGTTGACCTGTTAACAACATTTCGACAGATTTACCAGCTGTAAACTTTGCACCCAGCAAAAAGAAAACACTTATTTTTTTCTCCCAAACATAAAGCAGAAAGATTTGTCAGCAACGGGGAAAATTTGAACACGTGAAGTAGAGAGCTTGCTTCTCTCTGCCCCTCGGTGGCCTGGCATCCAAGTCTCCTGGCCCCACGGGGGCGAGTCATGCAGCAAGATCTTGGAGCTCTAGTAACAAGAGCCTGGACTGAGTAAAAAATAAAAAAATAAAAAAAGCACATTCTTAATTAACACCACTGAGAGGAGGGAACACCACTGAGAGGAGGGAGAACAGAAAGAAGGCACATGAAATAAGAGTTATGCAAAACTTCCCAGAACGTTTTGTGGTTCTCTTCTCTACTATTTTTATGAGCTCATGTGCTTGAAATTGTATTGTTTGAGAAACTACATGGAGTTAGTTTTGAAACGCCCACAGAGAACCGATTGCCACAAGTTGGAATGCCATAAGCCTCAAGTTCATGAACATCTCTCATGCACGGAGGAAAGAGGATAGTGTTTGGACTGGAGAAGGGAGTCCACACTCCATACTGTACTGGCCATGTAACTCTCAATGAATCATGAACTCTCCAAACCTGTTTCCTCATTTCTCATAAGGAGGTTGTAAAAGCCAATTTAGATGGCTGTCAGGAGAATTTCATGAGCTGATGTTTGTGAAATGGTGTTGCGGAGTTTAAAATGCGATGATGGCATTTGTAATCTTTCTAGAGAATTATAAACAGTTCAGAAAAAGTTTTCCTGTTTTTCCTTGGGGAGGTAGCAAGGACACATCACCCCCTTCTCCTTAGTCACCTCCCATTTTTCTTATAAAGCATGTGCATATTACATATTAACGTGTGATTAGTATTACATATACACACTAATGTATTAGCATATAATTAGTATATACCAGCGTACTAATTATCAATTAACATATATTTGTATATGTACTCTGAGTGTGTATGTCTACTAGGTATGTGTGTGTATGTGTGCATGTATAAGTATGTGTGTGCATGTACAATCTAGATTACATGAATACGTAACCATGCCTCCTCTCCTTAGAAGCCTCTGACCCAGCATAACATTTGTTCAAAGCCCTAAAGTTTAGTACCATTGTTCTTAACCAGAAGATTTCACCCCCTGGGGGACACCTGACAATGTCTGGAGACATGTTTGATTGTCACCTTTTGTGGGCGTGTCCCCTTGCACACAGATTAAGCCCCTTCTCTGTGGGTCTGTGCCCCCTGCCTCCCCCTCCCACTTGACTTATCCCACTGCAGTGAGATGAATCTTACTCTGCCAGGACTTCTTCTCAGAGCTTCGTCTCCCACCCATCGTCAGGATGAGAAAAGGCTGGGACCATTCCTCCTCCATCTCTGTAGCCTCAGAGCCTCACACTGGCTGCACACAGCATCGCAGCAAGCGTGTGCTGATTGAAACAGGATGAGTGACCATGTGTAGTCGCAGCTTCAGGGTTCTTTTGCAAGGTTGTTGGATAAGCCACTTGAGCAAAGGTTCTGGTCTGTCCTGTGACTCCACCCTGTCTCACTAGTGGTAGTTAAAATGGACTGGTTTTACTCGGTGCCAGGAGCTGGTAAGGGTTTTATGTTGAATTCTCACTCTACTGGATCTGGACTCTTATACATGCCTCCACTTATTATTTCGATTTTACAGATGTGAAAAGTGAGGCTTGGAAATTCAGAAATCACACAAGTGACAGAGCCAGGGCTCAATCTGGGCATTCGAACCTCAGAGATTTCCTCTCAGCTGTGATGCTCATCAGCCCAGTGTCAGATGCTGTTCTGATGCGTGTTCTCCCAGCACCACAAACACAGTTTCAGTGGGTCTGCGTTTTAGAGATGAAGAAATGGAGCTCCTAGGAGATAGTCATCAGTGACACACCCATATCACAGCCAGGCCAGATACTAGTTTGGTGTCTTTCTCAGAGACCCAGTTATACTCTCTCATCTAAGTCTGTATTTGTCAAAATTTGCCCATCTACTGGGACAAAGAAGCCTGCATTTGCAGGTGCCACCTGAGGACACCCCCTAGGAGTCTTGGTGCCCACCTGGGAGACCTGCTGCAAACAGATCCTTGGCAATTAATTAAGCTCCTAGAAATCTGGACCAGATCTGGGACAGCTCTGACTCTTGTCTGGGACAAGTCCTATATCCTGGGAGGTCTCGCGCTGAATCCCATTTGCCACAGATCTCTAAAAGCTTCCAGGCTGCTTAACTCTTCCCAAACTTTTTGGTTTAAAAATACTTTTCTAATCAGTGGGTCTGGGTACATTCTTTGTCCCTGGAGAATGCCATTCCCTTCAGTTTTGGAGCAGGCCCGAACATAGCACAGACCCAAAAATGTGACACTCCGTTTCCAGACTGAGTGGCTGGGAGCACAGTGTGTGTGTGTGTGTGTGTGGGGGGGGGTTGACGGGGAGCTCCCACGCAGTTCTGAGGAGAAGGCTTTGCTTTTCCAGGGTGGTCCAGAGGTCTGGGATTGCAGTCGGCTGTGTTTGCTGGGACCCTTTGGGAAATCTCTCAGAAAGTTTATCGCAGAAATTCTCACTTCTGCTTTCTTTCCTTTGGGGATATTTTTTCCATGACCCATAGCCTACTTAAAATGTCATCTGTCCTCCCTCGCTTGCTTTGGTTAATTTCATGTGTTCATTCTCTGAGCACTCACTGAGTGGCTCTTGGATGCCAGGCACCCTGGGAGGGGCTGGGAACACAGGAGTATTGGGTTAACGGAGGCTCGTTCGCCAAAAGCCTAGTGGGAAAGACATATAAACTCAATGGATGGTGACTGGTCCTATGCTAGACCTCAAATCAGCCCTGGGAAGCAGAGATTACTTCCCAGATGTTGAGGGCTAACCTGATTCATGAAGAATAGAGACAATCCAGGCGGAAGGCATGAAAGAAATGGGAGACAAAAATTCCAAGCAACAGAAATAGAACATACATAGTCCCTGGGGCAAAGAGAAGCAGACTGGCAGGTAGAGTACGCATGGGCTGCTCATGGCAGATGGAGGGGGAAGTTGGGGAGAGAAGAATGAGAGAGGTTGTCATAAATCATGGCCTGCTGGACTTTGCAGGTCAGGTTAAGGATTTTTTACTTTAACTTGAGGGCAAATGAAGCAAATTATAATAAAGAACATGACATGGCTTTGCGTTTTATTAAGTCTAGTTATGAGAGAATTCAGCAGGAAGGACGAGGGCTTTGATGATGGCGTTTTGTTCCTGCCTTTCTCATCAGAGCCAGCTCCAGAGGACATCAGGGAGTCCTTCTGGCCAGGTGGATGATGGGGAGTTGGGCAAAGCCTGGGCACACTCAAGAGATTCAGTGCAAGGGGTGGACGAGTACTAAGCCTGGGGTGCAGGAGGAATGCAAGACTGAGGAAGAGAGAAAGACCGGGAAGGAGCAAATAGAAGACTGACTTCCTTGGAGGTATGTGGGCTACATGCAAGTTTAGTATAGTTGGAGGGAAGAGGGGAAGAGAGGATGTGAGGAAGAGAGAGAGAGGGATTTGTTGACCCACTTATTTATGCATTCATTGGTTGCTTCTTGTATGCGCCCTGACTAGGGATCAAATCTGCAACCTCGGTATATTGTGATGATGCTCTAACCCAGTGGTCGGCAAGCCTCAGCTCGAGAGCCACATAGGGCTCTTTGGCCCCTTGAGTGTGGCTCTTCCATAAAATACCATGGTCTGGGTCAGTCTATTTTGAGGAAGTGGCATTAGAAAAAGTTTTTAAGTTTAAAAAATTTGGCTCTCAACAGAAATTGCAATCATTGTACTGTTGATATTTGGTGTTATTGACTAATGAGTTTGCCGACCACTGTTCTAACCAATTGACATACTTGTTCAGGGCTTGTGTAGTATATTTACATTTAACTTTCTAATTATTTCTTGTTAGTTTTTGAGGTTACAGTAGGAGAGCTGGTCTGGCACCACATATTCCATCATAACCAGAAACAGGTCCTATCCTATATAATAAAGAGCTAATATGCTAATGGTCATGACAACCTCATGCCATAATGACCTTTCAGCAGGAGGCTGTGCACACTCATGAGTGGTAGGGTGGAGTCCCCGTGTTGCTCTGGAGACAGGGTGGAAGCTGGGAGGTGCCCCGATGAGGCGGGACCAGCTCAGGTGACTCAGGGGACTGAAGGTGGGGCTTGAAGCAGCCAGAGAGGCTGGAGGGGTCTGGGTGCAGGGGCAGGTGGGCTCAAGCTCTGTGTGGAGACATTAGGCAGTGGTTGGCAAACTCATTAGTCAACAGAGCCAAATATCAACAGTACAATGATTGAAATTTCTTCTGAGAGCCACATTTTTTAAACGTAAACTTCTAACACCATTTCTTCAAAATAGACTTGCCCAGGTATTTTGTGAAAGAGGCATACTCAAGGGGCCAAAGAGCCACATGTGGCTTGCGAGCCACAGTTTGCCAACCCCATGGTGTTAGGGTGTCAAGGTAGGGAGGCGGGTGGGTGGGCGGGGCCATGTAATTTTGCTCGCCAGGTCATTCATTTTTAATATTAACATTGAAACATTCAAGTGTCTTCTCATGAACTGATATTTTTCTTCGAAGCAAGCATGTGTATACTAGAATGTTTCAAGGACTCTGCAATATAGACTTTTTTTCTCTCTCTCTGTTAGATTCCAAAGCATTAAACAACTGGGCAGATTGTGTGTGTGTGTGTGTGTGTGTGTGTGTGCGCGCGCATGCACACACTGCTACTGCTACTTGGATTTGGACTTCATAAATTCCCATCTGGAGAAATTTATCACTATCATCTTTTACATCAGTAAACCCAGAACAATTTGTGAGCATAGCAGGTATAATACTGTCTATGTTTGGTTCACTCACAAGCCTGGGAAGCATTTGAACCTACCAGTGGCCAGTTTAGAAGCACTGCCGAATATTAGCTGAACATCCAAGTTTAAATTAGAAGGTACATGGAAAGGTAAATATTGACTTGTTAAACAAACTTGTTGCGTTTGCTTTCAAAGCACTCTTGAAGGCTTGAAGAAGCCAGTTTATAAGCAAAATGAATCTGACTGAAAATAGCTTATTTCCATAAATTCTCAGACAGGAGGATTCTAAGTTATTAATAATGGCATATTTTTATGTCCTATGTTCTACTTTTTAAAGCATTTTCAGATTCCACATTAAACATATGTCCCTGCGCATATATTTTTCCTATTCCCACTGCCCAGAATACCACTCTCTTCTTTCTCTGAACTTTCATTCATTCTTCAACAATTATCTCAGTGTATTCCCTACCTCCCCACCTCCACCTCCTTAACTGTAGTAAAACTATCAGAGAATCCCCATCTTCTCAATGCTTTCATCATAATAGCTTTTACACATTTAATTCCATTCAGCAAATACTCCTTCAGCTCAAAAGCACAGTGTTAATGAAACTTCTTAGGCTTCCTAAGATACCCTAAGTAGCATCTGTAGTTTTTTTCTTGTTTGTTCCTTCTCTAAGTTTAATCCTGTCAGCATTTAGGATTTGTCTTATCTTCTTTTACCACATTCAAGGAAGGAGAATCAACTAATTCAGGGGCAGCACTGGGGGTAGGTGTAGAAAGAGCTCAAGGGCAAAGGTCCTGGGAATTGGTCCTGACTTTGTCACAGTCAGCTCTCTGACCAGCCCAGCACTTGCCATACAAAAGGTATTTTTTGGTGAGTGAATAAACTTGGAGAAATCACTTAACCTCCTTTGGCCTCAGTTTCTACATCTTAGATCAGAGTTGAAATTGATGGTTTCTGATTCCATTTTGGCTTTGTAACTCCTGACCTTCTATGATCCTATGATTCTTCCTTCAGCACCCGGATCAATCACTATAGTAAAACTTATTTTCTAAATTAGGAAAGGAGAATGTACATGGCACTGATGGAGTGCCTAGGATGTGATAGATAATCTTTTCTATATTTGGAGGTGTTTCAACATAAGCATATCTAATAAAAGAGTAATATGCAAATTGACCATCACTCTAAGACCCAAGGTGGCCACACCCATGTGGTCAAAGATGGCTGCCCCCATGTGGACACAAGATGGCTGCCACAAGATGGCCTGCAAGGGAGGGCAGTTGTAGGCAGTTAGGGGTGATCAGGCTACAAGAGGAGGGCAGTTGGG